>SJYC01012451.1:0-10817 GCA_006408675.1 Madoqua kirkii | reverse complement strand
CACATCCACATATGACTACTAAAAAAAACCAAAGCTTTGTATGAACTTAGCCCATCCTTAAATAACCAGTGAAGGAGCTGAATTATGCCCGTTTTATTGATGATGATGATGATGACAAAGCCCTGCACACACAGTTGTCTAAGACCACAGAATGAATAAATGATGAAGCGAGGTTTCAAACTCAGGAAGCCAACTCTTAACTGCTATGTTATGGAAGTATGTGTTCCAGCAAATCTAAACTTTGACAATAAAAATAAATTCAAAGAAGAAAAGCGATCCAAGATCCAAGAAAACATGGGACTTGGGTGTGCAATGAGAAAAATCTGAAGCTGACAACAGCATAGCAACCCTAGAAAGCAACTGGTCCAAAGACAGCGCGTTCTGTGAAGATAGTATTTAGAAAGCAAGTCACCTCTACTATACAGATTATATGAATAAGAACTCAAAGATCCTAGGCAGGTCTGAGTTAATTCTAGAAGATAAGATGAAGATATATGATTCTCCAGTAACAACAACTAAAATGACAATTAAGAACCTTGGGAAAAATCCAGTATAAGAAAGTCATGGTTCTTTGAGAAGTGTCTGTTTAGTTCTTTGGCCCATTTTTTTATTGGGTGATTTATTTTTCTGGTATTGAGCTGCATGAGCTGCTTGTATATTTTTGATATTAATACTTTGTCAGTTGCTTCCTTTGCTATTATTTTCTCCCATTCTGAAGGCTGTCTTTTCACCTTGCTTAGAGTTTCTTTCATTGTGAAAAATATTTTAAGTTTAATTAGGTCCCATTTGTTTATTTTTGCTTTTATTTCCATTACTCTAGGAGGTGGGTCATAGAGGATCCTGCTGTGATTTATGTCGGAGAGTGTTTTGCCTATGTTTTCCTCTAGGAGTTTTATGGTATCTAGTCTTACATTTAATCCATTTTGAGTATATTTTTGTGTATGGTGTTAGAAAGTGTTCTGGTTTCATTCTTTTACAAGTGGTTGACCAGTTTTCCCAGCACCACTTGTTAAGGAGATTGTCTTTTCTCCATTGTATACTCCAGCCTCCTTTGTCAAAGATAAGGTGTCCATAGACGCATGAATTTATCTCTGGGCTTTCTATTTTGTTCCATTGATCTATATTTCTGTCTTTTTGCCAGTAGCATACTGTCTTAATGACTGTGGCTTTGTAGTAGAGCCTGAAGTCAGGCAGGTTGATTCCTCCAGTTCCATTCTTCTTTCTCAAGATTGCTTTCGCTATTAGAGGTTTTTTATATTTCCATAGAAATTGTAAAATTATCTATTTTAGTTCTGTGAAAAATACTGTTGGTAACTTGATAGGGATTGCATTGAATCTATAGATTGCTTTGGGTAGTATACTCATTTTCACTATATTGATTCTTCTAATCCATGAACATGGCATATTTCTCCATCTATTAGTGTCCTCTTTGATTTCTTTCATCAGTGTTTTATAGTTTTTTATATATAGGTCTTTAGTTTCTTTAGGTAGAACTCATTTTCACTATATTGATTCTTCTAATCCATGAACATCATATATTTCTCCATCTATTTGTGTCATCTTTGATTTCTTTCAAAGAAGACATACAGTGGTTAACAAACACATGAAAAGATGCTAAACATCACATTATCAGAAAAATGCAAATCAAAACCACAATGAGGTACCATCTCACGCTGGTCAGAATAGCTACTATCAAAATGTCTACAAACAATAAATGCTAGAGAGGGTGTGGAGAAAAGGGAACCCTCTTACACTGTTGGTGGGAATGCAAACTAGTATGGCCACTATGAAGAACAGTGTGGAGATTCCTTAAACAACTGGAAATAGAACTGTCATATGACCCAGCAATCCTACTGCTGGGCATACATACTGAGGGTACCATAATTGAAAGAGACATGCGTATCCCAATGTTTATCACAGCACTGTTTAAAATAGCTAGGTCATGGAAGCAACTTGGATGTCCATCAGCAGATGAATGGACAAAGTGGTACATACACACAATGGAATATTACTCAGGTATTAAAAAGAACACATTTGAATCAGTTCTAATGAGGTGGATGAAACTGGAGCCTATTATACAGAATGAAGTAAGTCAGAAAGAAAAACACTGTTATAGTATATTAGCACATATATATGGAATTTTAGAAAGATGGTAATGATGACCCTATATGTGAGACAGCAGAAGAGACACAGATATAAAGAACAGACTTTTGGACTCTGTGGGAGAAGGCGAGGGTGGGATGATTTGAGAGAATGGCATTGACACATTGTGAAATATGTGAAATAGATCACCAGCCCAGGTTTGATCCATGAAACAGGGCACTCAGGGACAACTCTGAGGAATGGGATGGGGATGGAGCTGGGAGGGGGGGTTTAGGATGGGGCACATATACATCCATGACTGATTCATGTCAACATGTGGCAAAAACCACCACAATATTATAAAGTAATTAGCCTCCAACTAAAATAAATAAATAAATTTAAAAAAAAGAAAGTCATGGTTCAAATTTGGTGCAAACTAAAGTGTGGGATAATTGAAAAAACGACAGTGGAAGAAAAGAGGATTTCATTCATAGAACATTCTCCTTTGAGTACCCAAGGTTTATTTACATGTTGCTTTTCTTTTTCGTGGGCTAATTACAGCACTTGGTTCTGCAATGAATAATGTTTACAGAATCATAATGCCTTAAATACTATTTAAAGGGTTTCAGTTTTCAGAATCAATCTAAAACATAGAACACTTAATTATGGTTACTTCAGCATTTAGCTACTATAACCAGGCTCAATATAAAAATGATAGTATGGCTGACAAAAAATGTGGAGGAGGAGAGCAGAGGGACATATACATGAACTGATTTCCTTGTTTTGTGAAATGGAAAATCAGTAGATTTTGTCCAGTGATGACGCACCAAGAAACAGAAGGTCTCAGACAGTAAAGCGTCTGCCTGCAATGTGGGAGGCCTGGGTTCAGTCCCTGAGTGGGGAAGATCCCCTGGAGAAGGAAAGGGCAGCCCACTCCGGTACTCTTGCCTGGAGAATTCCGTGGACACAGGAGCCTGATGGGCTCCAGTTCATGGGGCTGCAAAGATTCAGACACAATAGAGCGACTAACACATATAACCACTGGAAAACCTAGTAACCTTACAAATCAAAACCAGCACGTAGAGGGGGCAGAGAGAAAGGAAGCCCTTCTAATGCCCTAAATTCCTTATCTTTCCTTCAAGGTAGTTAACAGATATTACTTAAAGTTGATAAATCAAGAATTTACATATTATTACATTATTTACATTTGTGTGCTAATATCCAGATGACTCAAAACAGAAATTACTCATTTCAGGAGTAAACATGGAGCAACAAGGAAGAGAAATTTTAGGGTTTTTTTTAATTAAATATCTTTATCTATTATTCTAGTTTTAATCATGAACATGTATTTTTTTAACTTTTTATTTTATGTTAGAGTTTAGCTGATTAACAATGTTGTGATAGTTTCAGGTGGACAGCAAAGGAACTGAGCTATACATATACATGTATCCCTACCCTCCCAAACTCCCCTCCCATCCAGGCTGCCCCATAAATGAGCAGAGTTCCCAGTGCTATATAATAGGTCCTTGTTTAGCCTTTTTAAATATAGCAGTGTGTACCTGTCCATCCCAAACTTCCTAACTATCTCTTATTCCCATTACTTCCCCCCTGGAAACCATGAGTTCACGAACATGTATTTTTTACACACGAATATGTTTATTTAGCATGGAGGTGTATCCAAGTAATTATTACCGGCAAATTCAAAATTCAAAGTAAAGCCGCAGTTCTATCGCGTGACCACTAGATGTCACTGCTCTCTGGGCTGGTGCTAGGTCTGGGAGCAGGGTTCCCAGCAACAATCTCAGGGCTTGGACTGGGAAGGACAGAGGGAGGCAGCAGCTGGCAGCCAGTGGCTTTGCCAGCGGCAGGAGCTGGCGTTCTGTGTATAGCCAGCAGTGCCTCAGACATGGGCAGCCTCAGGTTAGTGGGGAGCGCACAACTCCCCTGTGTAATGAGGGTCTTTTGGGGGCAAGGAATTCAGCCTTGCTGATAGAGGCACTGGGATGCAGAGGGACAAGTTGGTCCTGTCTAAATACAACCCAAGGTCTTTCTGTCTCCACAGCCTCTGTGCACATTCTGCCCACCCACCCCCTAACACACACACACACACACACGTCAGTGCAAATAAGAGCTTTAGCAAAATGTTGGCACAGTCTGCACTTCAAGGCAACTTGGGTCATATACTGCTGGAATCCTTGAACCAAAAGGCATGGTGGGACTTCAATACTCAGACTCACCACTAGGAGGAGCTTTACTCACATTTAGATGAGTGTGTGGAAATGCTTTTAGATAAGTTGTTATAAAAAATAATTAGGGTAAGAATAAACAGTGATTTGAAAATTTTCATAGGTTGATACAAACAATTCAATAAACTTGTCAAACTTCCAAAATACACAGTATTCAAGGATTTATTTTGAATGCTGAAAAGATAGTTGTAGTGTCAAGGGAATTATTTTATTATTCTCTTTCAACAACAAAATTTTAAGCAATTTCTGAATTTTTAAAAATTAAAACCTAAACCCAATGTAATGATTTTGTAATTTGGTGATCACTTTGTAGTAATTTCTGTCTTCCATTTCTCAAACAAACTCTGCCCTATTCCCAGCTCTCACAAAGGATGAAAAAAATACACCTGAGACTTGGGGTCGTGACTCCCAACCATTCTCTCCTTCCTTCCATTAGCAGCTGCCCCAGGGCCTGCAACCCATGTTTTCACAAAAGCTCTCAGCAGCTATTAAGCCTCAGGTTACACTACTATTAAGTTTCAGAGGTTACTGAACTTTATACCTTGCCTACTTTTGTATCCCTAGCTTATATTTCCTGAGCAAGGTATTGGACCATAAAGAAGGCTGAGCACAGAAGAACTGACATTTTTGAACTGTGATGTTGGAGAAGACTCTTGAGAGTCCCTTGGACTGCAAGGCGATCCAACCAGTCAATCCTAAAGGAAATCAACTCTGAGTATTCATTGGAAGGACTGATGCTGAAGCTTAAACTCCAATACTTTGGCCACCTGATGGGAAGAGCCAACTTATGAGAAAAGACCCTGATGCTAGGAAAGATTGAAAGCAAGAGAAGAAAGGGACGACAGAAGATAAGATGGTTGGATGGTATCACCGACTCTATGGACATGAATTTGAGCAATCTCCAGAAGATGGTGTAGGACAGGGAAACCTGGCATGCTGCAGTCCATGGGGCTGCAAAGAGTCAGACATGACTGAATGACTGAACAACAACGAAGTATTAATAAAACCCCAAATCAAAGAGGTCCAGGATAAGCAGGCACAAGGGAGCTGAGTCAGAGTCAAGGGAGAGGAAAGTCCAGTTAAAATGGCTGGGGAAGGCTTTAAAGAGAAAGAAAAACGTTAGGCCCTGGGCCCTGTGAAAGGGAAGGGACAGAGGTGTAGGCAGATCTGGGATTCCGACAGGAAGGCTGGCGAGAGATCACAGACACTGCTCAGGCTCTCAATTCACAGCAGGAACGGGAGCCACATTCATTAGGTCACTGGCCTCAAATGGAGGGAATTTTCAGTTTCCATCTTTCCTTTCAGGCCCTTGAAAACCACTAATCCTGTGTGGTGGGTGCTCAGGGACACAGAAACAGAACATCTGCAGGGTTCAGGTGACCAAAAGCAAGGCATGTGGTGGCTGTGTGGCCAGGGGGTGAGGCAGGTATCAGGCCTCTAGAGGCAGCTTCATTGTCTGCCGTGTTTTCTAGAAGAGCCAGTGATTAAACAAGCAAGCATTCGAGCATGAGAGCGAGATGTTCCACAACAGGAAGTGCTCAATGAAAGAGAGGAAGCTGGAGGGAAAACGCACATCAAGAAAATACATAAAATATCCAAACGGTCATTTAAAAACTGGGCTTCGGGTCTCTGAATCCCTGACATACGCTGGCAGCACCCTTCTCAAGGGTTCCCACTTCCCCAGGCTCTCTCACCTCCACCTGCCTCTGGCCATTCTGGTTAAAGGGCTATTTAAAAATGAAAAACCAGAAACCAAACCTAAAAAAATTAAAACGTGACATTAAAATATTATCATGTGGACTTGAAGAAACATTTTCCTGCCCTTGGCACAACTATGTAAGCGTACACAACACGAATTCCCATGCATCCCTTTGGGGTGAACTTGCTACTGTCACTTGAAGACAGTAACCATTTTCTCAAGGGGAAAGTCAACTTTTTGATAATCAGTGACTTACTGTCTGAAGTCTCAAAAACTCCCCACTTGGATGCAAAAGGCTTTCACAGTATATATATATATATTTTTTTTTTACAAGGGAGCTGAGTCAGAGTCAAGGGAGAGGAAAGTCCAGTTAAAATGGCTGGGGAAGGCTTTAAAGAGAAAGAAAAACGTTAGGCCCTGGGCCCTGTGAAAGGGAAGGGACGGAGGTGTAGGCAGATCTGGGATTCCGACAGGAAGGCTGGCGAGAGATCACAGACACTGCTCAGGCTCTCAATTCACAGCAGGAACGGGAGCCACATTCATTAGGTCACTGGCCTCAAATGGAGGGAATTTTCAGTTTCCATCTTTCCTTTCAGGCCCTTGAAAACCACTAATCCTGTGTGGTGGGTGCTCAGGGACACAGAAACAGAACATCTGCAGGGTTCAGGTGACCAAAAGCAAGGCATGTGGTGGCTGTGTGGCCAGGGGGTGAGGCAGGTATCAGGCCTCTAGAGGCAGCTTCATTGTCTGCCGTGTTTTCTAGAAGAGCCAGTGATTAAACAAGCAAGCATTCGAGCATGAGAGCGAGATGTTCCACAACAGGAAGTGCTCAATGAAAGAGAGGAAGCTGGAGGGAAAACGCACATCAAGAAAATACATAAAATATCCAAACGGTCATTTAAAAACTGGGCTTCGGGTCTCTGAATCCCTGACATACGCTGGCAGCACCCTTCTCAAGGGTTCCCACTTCCCCAGGCTCTCTCACCTCCACCTGCCTCTGGCCATTCTGGTTAAAGGGCTATTTAAAAATGAAAAACCAGAAACCAAACCTAAAAAAATTAAAACGTGACATTAAAATATTATCATGTGGACTTGAAGAAACATTTTCCTGCCCTTGGCACAACTATGTAAGCGTACACAACACGAATTCCCATGCATCCCTTTGGGGTGAACTTGCTACTGTCACTTGAAGACAGTAACCATTTTCTCAAGGGGAAAGTCAACTTTTTGATAATCAGTGACTTACTGTCTGAAGTCTCAAAAACTCCCCACTTGGATGCAAAAGGCTTTCACAGTATATATATATATATTTTTTTTTTAATAGAGAAACTCCTACACTTTATTCTTTGTGAAAAGCCATTTTTATAAGACTGACAATTCAAGTAATAAAATGAGTTCTTTCAAAAAAACAGAAAAAAAAAAAACAAAGAACTCTTCAAGAAAAATGATGGGAAGCAGTCTCAGCCTGACGGATGAACTCAGGATAGCCTCATTTCCACCACGCAGGCACCAGCAGAGCCACTAAAAGGCTGACGGCTTCTCGATGGAGAAATTCCTACTTTCCCTGTCTCACAACCAGACCATCACTCCAGTCTGGCCATCTACATACAATTGCAAAAGGGCCCTTGGTAATATTGCAGGAAGATGGTTGACTAGGACATAAATACCAGTGATCAATGTCTGTAAGAACAGCAGCTTGCCCCAACACATATGGAAGAATTTATCACCCAAACAGACACAGGCTATACCATGTGGGGCTATTACCAATGTTCCCATGAACACTCAGCAAAGGAGCATGCCTGTATTAAAAGAAAAGAAGATTTGTAAAAAGACAGAGCAAAGCCAGAAGCATCCAGAAAGAAAGCTTCTGAGTAGGGCAATGGCAGAATGGGGAGGTAATGTGGCTCAGTTTCTCACCTGAACTGCTCCCTGGTCTTTGGACTGACATCCACAAACATACCAGAAAATTTGCCCTTGTGCTGTATGTAAAGGAGCTGAGAAACTTTCAGCCTGATGAAAGAAAGTGTACCAGTGCCCAGTACCTTCTAGAGAGGGCTTGCATGTGTGTTTCTCTCAGCCAGGGGCAAGAGGTGAGAAGAGTGAATTTATTCATTCACTTGCTTTGTCAGCCATGATGGTGAAAAGGGTCAAAAGGGTTAGAGCTTCCTTGAAGCAGTGCATGCGTGCTAGGTCACTTCACTTGGGTCTGACTCTTTGCGACCCCATGGACTGTAGCCCACCAGGCTCACTTGTCCATGAGATTCTCCAGGCAAGAATACTGGAGGGGGTTGCCATTCCCTTCTCCAGGAGATCTTCTCGACCCAGAGACTGAGCAGTCTCCTGCACTGCAGACAGGTTCTTTACCAACTGAGCCACCAAGGAAGCCCAGCACTACAGGGTAGCTGCAACTAATATATTCATGTTCTCATTTTAGAGAAAAGGGAAACAAAGACTCAGTGAAGTTCAGTACCCTGCATGAACTCACCCAGTTAAGATGTGACCTAGCTGGGCCTCTACAGAGCCTGTACAGTCACCAGTTGGTCCAGAATTCATGGGACCCGCAAAACTGCTTCATCCCCAGGCTAAACAACCACCTCCCATCCTTGTGGGACATCAGACACCCCCCCCTCATGTCTCCATAGGGACCATCCTGCCCCCACATGGAAACCCTAGGATTGTACTCAATGCTGCCGTGCTGCCAGGGGCTCCCAAGTGAGCCCAAAGGTCAGACTCCCTGAAGAATTTGGATGTATTATGGAACTCAACTTGGGTCTGCTCACCCAGGCACAGTAAAGCCTATCTACTGACACAGGGTTGTGTTGAAGGAAAGTGCAGCCTTAATGGTAGGCTGACAAAGAGTTTATTGACCTAGACAAGTAGTTCAAGCACCTAATGCTCAAAAAGCCTAACCTTCCCAGTGGGTTTCAGGGAGGCATTTTGAAAGACAAGGTGAGGGAGAGGATTTGCAGGATGTGTGATCAGCTTATGCACAATTGTCTGACTAAGTGATGGTGAGATAACATGATGGTGTTGAGGGGTTAATGGTATCAATCCGTAAGCTCTAGTATGTCTGGACGCTACTAGCTCATGGTCATCAAGCAGTTAACATCTTTCATTTTGGTGGGGGTTTAGCATTTGTAAAACAACTCAGGAAATTTGCACCAGGTACTATTATCTAGGTACTTCAGAGAGAGGTAAAATAGAGAGTATGGGGGAGGGGTCCTGCTCGGCTCCAAGTCTCCCAAGGCTCAAGGTCACTTGATCCCAAGATAATTCTTGTCAAGTCACACACAATCTACAGATGGTTGTTTGTAGGCAGGAAATCAATCACGGAGGGGATGGTCGGTCATCGTCATAACACTGAATTTCAGAGCTTAGGTTAGGTAGATCTTCCAGGATGCATAGCATGTCCTTCCAACAGCACAGACTCAGGGCCTACAGCACAGGGCTTAATGGCCAGGAACCCAATTCCAAGGAAAGTCCTCAGGGCATTGCTGAGAAGGGCTATGAGGAAACTCTGTGCAGCTGATGTCTTCCTGATTCTGGAGAGCCTGCAGCAATGAGACAGCCATGCTCCTCTTACTGATAGGCGCCTCTTTCACTTAATGAGAATTCTCTTGTGCTGCCCACACTCTCTGGGTCTATAAGGACCTTGGTAGTTCCTTTGTTCTTTTTTGTTTTCAACATTTCTTTAGAACACAAATTCTTATCTCAGGATCGCTGTAACTCTCTCCTGTATAAATAGGACCTTAGTCACAGTGGCACTTGTTATGAATGTCTCATATCCTTTTAACATCTCTCTGCCCATGGCCTTTCTAAATTTATCACATTTGTTTTAAACAGCCTTATATCATTGTCATTCTCCTTCCTAACCTTTGTTAAGGCATGTTAGTTGACGGGAGTCATGCTTATGTTCTTGCCTTTTTTTTTTAATATAAATTTATTTATTTTAATTGGAGGCTAATTACTTTACAATATTGTATTGGTTTTGCCATACATCAACATGAATCCGCCACAGACATACACTTGTTCCCCATCCTGAACCCCCCTCCCACCTTCTTCCCCATAACATCCTTCTGAGATGTCTAAGTGCACCAGCCCCAAGCATCCAGTATCATGCATCGAACCAGGACTGGTGATTCATGTTATATATGATATTATACATGTTTCAATGCCATTCTCCAAAATCATCCCCCCCCCCACTCCCTCTCCCACAGAGTCCGAAAGACTGTTCTATACATCTGTGTCTCTTTTGCTGTTTCACATACAGGGTTATCTTTACCATCTTTCTAAATTTCATATATTGGGATTACTCGGTCAGTCTACTGCCCTGACCCCTGGGTCTCCATTGGACACATTAAGCCCATGGCCACCTTTGAACTTTTCACAGTGACAAAGGCATAATTATTTCCCTTGGTCTCTTCACAATTTGGAGCACAGCTCCTCTTTTCAAAAAGAGCTTTAAGAACCTCCTGTGTATAGGGTGAATAAACAAGAGGTCCTACTATATAGCACAGAGAACTATATTCAATATCCTGTGGTAAATCATAGTGAAAAAGAATATGAAAAAGAATAATACATATAACTGAATCACTTTGCCCTACAGCAGAAATTAACACAACGTTGTAAATCAAATATCAGTTCAGTTCAGCAACTCAATCATGTCCGACTCTTAGCGACCTCATGAATCGCAGCACGCCAGGCCTCCGTTTCCATCACCAACTCCCGGAGTTCACTCAGACTCATGTCCATCGAGTCAATGATGCCATCAAGCCATTTCATCCTCTGTC
>SJYC01012448.1:0-13762 GCA_006408675.1 Madoqua kirkii | reverse complement strand
GCTCAGCCTTCTTTACAGTCCAACTCTCACATCCATACATGACTACTGGAAAAACCTAGACGGACCTTAGTCGGCAAAGTACTGTCTCTGCTTTTGAATATGTTATCTAGGTTGATCATAACTTTTCTTCCAAGGAGTAAGCGTCTTTTAATTTCACAGCTGTGGTCACCATTTGCAGTGATTTTGGAGCCCAAAAAAATAAAGTCTGACACTGCATCCATTGTTTCTCCATCTATTTGCCATGAAGTGATGGGACCAGATGCCATGATCTTCGTTTTCTGAATGTTGAGCTTTAAGCCAACTTTTTCACTCTCCTCTTTCACATTCATCAAGAGGCTTTTTAGCTCCTCTTTACTTTCTACCATAAGGGTGGTGTCATCTGCATATCTGAGGTCATTGATATTTCTCTTGGCAATCTTGATTCCAGTTTGTGCTTCTTCCAGCCCAGCATTTCTCATGATGTACTCTGCATAGAAGTTAAATAAGCAGGGTGACAATTTATAGCCTTGACATACTCCTTTTCCTATTTGGAACCAGTCTGTTGTTCCATGTTCAGTTCTAACTGTTGCTTCCTGACCTGCATACAGATTTCTCAAGAGGCAAATCAGGTGGTCTGGTATTCCCATCTCTCTCAGAATTTTCCACAGTTTATTGTATAATCATTAGGGATTCAATTTAGGTCATACCTGTATTGGTCTAGTGGTTTTCCCTCCTTTCTTCAATTTAGGTCTGAATTTGCCAATAATAATAATTTGGCCCAGCTCAGGTGCTCCTTTCCACCTTCTGCCTGTGTGTGTTGTCCACCCTCTGCCACTGAGTGTGTTCCAACCAGCCCTGTGTCTCAGTTGCCTTGTTTTGTTTTGTCTGAGCCTCTCCAGACCTGCTCCTCTCAGGCAGATACGAAGTATGCTCACTCTGCATCCCAAGTCTTGTCTCATGAGCTGCTTCAGTGAACACTGGTGCTTTACCAAAAGTTTTACTCTTGTTTTAGGTTTGAAGGATTCATTAACAAAACAAACTGCTTGTCTCACACCATAAACAATTTCAATGTATAATAGAGGAAAATGGAGTTAATTTCAATATGCAGTCAGTGAAAGAAGAGAAATAGAAACAATAGAGAAAAGTAAGAGCACATACATCACAAAATTGGGGCAACCAATGCACAGACTTAGCTCTGGGAAGTCCCTCATTAACAACAATTTGGAGCCCCAGTTTGGAAAAGGTCCCAGGTGATGCATCCATCCATTGGGCAAGACTATAAATTGCAGTTTCAGGGGCTCAGTTTATCAGTTTGCCAGCAAAAATCAGTTTGCAAGCAAAAATGTAGCTCTGATTTTACCTTAATCTTTTTACAATGCTGTTTGTTTCACATTGTGAACCACAGGATTTTGTTAGACTCCTCAGGATTGTTCAGACCTCCAGGTGCTAAAGAATTCCAAGACCACTCCTTTCCTTATCTAACGTGCCACCTGGCTTGCTGTGCTTGCAGGCAGGCACAGAATCAGGCAGTGTCCAGGCAGGTCAGAAACAAGTTAGAGGCCTGGTCTCTTGTTTCTGAAGCATGAACAAGATTTCTCCCACGGGTGGAGCCAAACAGAAAGGATTCTGACAGCTCTGCTCTGCAGCCTGGGGAAAGGACACCAGCTGCTCCTGCCAGTTACACCCTCCCCACTTGGTATCTTTAGTAGCTTCATCTCCATGGACACCTTTCTGCCTTCAAACTGCTAATAGTCAGCATCCTAAACATGAATGGATTTCTGTAGTGAATAATTTTCAAAGACATGTATAAATCAAAAAGGAAAAATACAAGCACTTAATGGCCATTTGGGCACATGTTTAAACTTATTTGTAGTGGTAGAAATGCAAATATAATATATATCAGGAACTATAAAATGTTCATGCCATCTGCTCTATTGCCCATATCTGAGAATAAATCCTAAGGGAAAAACCCAAACATTGGAAACATTTTATGCTCCAAAGCTGTTCACAGTATTCTTTGTTAAAGACCTTTTTAGTTGTGAAAAACAATACTGGAAGAACATAACAATTAATGTATAGCTTAATGAATTATAAAGAAATATCCACATAAGCACCACAGGTCACTAGATAGAACACCCGTGCACCCCAGGAAGCCCTGTGTCCCCTACAAATCACAAGGTTCCTATCCCTAGAGATAAGCACTTCCTTGCTTTACTCCAGAGTCAGGCATCCATGAACATGGTGAATTACTTCCCCTGTTTGGAGGGTTCACAGAAGTGAATGCACAGAGTTTGTGTTCTCTCCTCTCTGGCTTCACCCAACATTAAAAAAGCATTTTCCTCATGTCCCTTGAAGCCAGGTGCATGCATCTGTGCAGACCAGGTAGTTATGAACAGAACCAAACATTACATTCTTCCAGGTTATAGGAGTATGTGGAAGAATGTATATAAGCTCCCGGCACAATGCCCCATACATGGTGTGGACTTAACACAGTTTGACTCTAACCTTCCGGCTATAACTTGGGTCTAACTGCATATTGAAATAGGATTCTGTCTGCTCCCACCCTCAGTACTGATCTGCTTCCTCTCCTGCTACCACTAATTCTTACCAGCACCCTGAAAGTGAGTTCTGTCGCTCTGGCCACCAGCAACAGAGCAGTCTAGAATTTTATCTTCTGCTCTTCACACAGCTCTCACCCTCCGAGAATTCCTTAGGATGCTCTAGGAACAGGATAAAGCCAACCCAGGCAGAACCCACCCCTCTGTCTCCCACTCCTCATTCCTCACTATAAACTTCATTTCAGCAATAGTTGTAGTGGTTTAATGTAGTAATTAAATTTATATGATTTAATCAAATCATTAAGTAGTAATGATGTAATCCGTATTGCAGAGGAAAAAGGAAGAAAATACTCAGACTTTTTGGACATCTTTTTCAAAGAAGTGGAGGCAAGAGAAAAAAATCTGGAAAATGGAAACAGATGAATGTTTAGGGTTGAAGCATAGGGATGGTAAGGAAGCAGGGAAGCTGCCTGCTGGAGAGGGGCAGTGGTGGGCAGGGTGGAACCTGAAGAAATAGCCCTGGTGACTTTGGTTTTCTGTTCTTTAAGAAAATCACTGTTGTGATTTCTGTTCTGCTCAGTTTCCAGGGTCTTGTGCCCTTTTGCAAAGTGGGTCTTTTGTGATGGCCACTATTCTATATCAGTTTTAGCGGGAAAGTCCTTGAAAATTCCTGCAGGATAGGGAGCAGGCTTTATCGTGGAAACTTAGAAAAGCGGGCCAAGAAGAAAAGAGAAAGTGACCCTGGCTCGCTCATTGTCACTTGGAAAGGAGTGGCCAGACCTCAACAATTTGCTCGACACACAAATGGGAGTTGTGTACCAGAGGAAGGACTCAGATTTCAGATAATTCTCCCTTCTTACAAGGCAAGCAGTGAAAGCGTCCTTGACAGTAAGAGCCTGCATTAAGTGCCAGAAGTTTATAAGAGTTTTCTGGGGTTGCAAACAGCCTAGCACCAGTCTCTTGCGGAATGTGGGACATTTGTAAGCCCCTGTCCAACGGAGAGAGCTCAGGACCTCATGGGACATTGACCGTGGGTGCAAACTCTCCAAATGCAAGTCCGGGCTGTCACTGTGCTTCTGACCAACTGGCTTAAATCAAAAGATCCCACGATCCCCTCTTTAGGTTAATTAATTTGCTAGAGTATCTCACAAAATGCAGAGAAACATTTTACTTAGTAGGTTACCAGTTCACTACAAAAAGGCATAACTCAGGATAAGCCAGATGGAAGAGATGTATAGGACAAAGTATGTGGGAAATATGCATGGAGTTTCCATGATCTTGCTGGGCATGCCACTTACCCTGATTTCTGTGTTCATCAACCCAGAAACTCTCTGAACAAGTTTTATTTCATTTTGTTTTTACTGGAAGCTTCATGACATAGCCATAATTGGTTAAATAATTGGTAGTGGGCAATGACTGAAGCTCCAGCCCCTCTCCCCTCCCCCTAGTGCTGGGAGGCGGGACTGAAAGGCTCAGTGTTCCAGTCACGTGGTCTGTTTCCCTGGAAACCAGCCCCAGGCTTAGGTGCTTTCTGAAACTCATCCATTAACATAAAGCACCTTCTAAGCTCTCCAAACTTAGGAAATTCCAAGGGTTTTAGGAGCTCTGTGCCTGGAATTGGGATGAAGATTAAATACATACTTCTTATTGTAAATCATAATATCAAATAATTGGTTAAATAATTGGTAGTGGGCAATGACTGAAGCTCCAGCCCCTCTCCCCTCCCCCTAGTGCTGGGAGGCGGGACTGAAAGGCTCAGTGTTCCAGTCACGTGGTCTGTTTCCCTGGAAACCAGCCCCAGGCTTAGGTGCTTTCTGAAACTCATCCATTAACATAAAGCACCTTCTAAGCTCTCCAAACTTAGGAAATTCCAAGGGTTTTAGGAGCTCTGTGCCTGGAATTGGGATGAAGATTAAATACATACTTCTTATTGTAAATCATAATATCATAGTAATACATGAATACAACAGACTGAAGCTAGTATCAGTCTGAAGTACAAAAATCGACCACTGACTCGATGGACATGAGTCTGAGTGAACTCCGAGAGTTGGTGATGGACAGGGAGGCCTGGCGTGCTGCGATTCATGGGGTCGGAAGAGTCGGACACGACTGAGCGACTGAACTGAACTGAATTGAATGGACTCTGAAGGCCAGTGGGGAAGAAAGCATTCACTTTTTAATGGGGTTGGCATCTCATATAATGGTGGCGGTAAGAACAAGACTGCTCTCTAAACAAATTCCCGAGTGGGATGCAGGGTCCTCTGTCTCATTATTAGTCTGTTTTTTCTCCAGTTGTTCTTTCAGATGGTGAGGCCAGTGGGAAGTATGCGTGCATTTAAAACTCCATACCAGAGATTGCAACTCTAGAGGTGACCATTTATTCAGCTACCTCATTTTTTCTAATGCATGTGTGAAATAATTGCATTTCTTATTTTGTTACCTGCTTGTTCCAGTCTTATGACCACAAATATATAGATGCATCTCATCTTATTTATTGCATTTCACTTCATTGCATTTTACAAATAGTGTATTTTTTTTTTTTTTTACAAATTGAAGATTTGTGGCAATCCTGCATTAAGAAAATCTATCAGAGTTGTTTTCCCAATAGCATTATTTGTAACTTAATGTATGTACATGGTTTTTAAAGATATAATGCTATTGAACCTTTAATAGCTATAGTATAGTGTAAGTATAACTTTTATATGCACTGGGAAACAAAACAATACTGTGTGACTTGCTTTATAGTGACGTTTGCGTTGTTTTAGTGGTCTGGAACCCAGACCACAATATCTCTGAGGTATGTCTGTATAATTTATTTTCCTTTTCCATTTGCTTTGATTTAATGGCTTTTCTTTCTGGTGAATGAAAAATCCAGTGTTTGTGAGAGCAAGTGAGTTACTGATGCGTATCTATTGATGCATTTTTTATTTCATTGTAAACAAGTTTCTGTGGCTCAAATTAAATGTAGAAATGAGCTTGTGGAAAACTTAGTATCTATACTCGGTTATTTTCTATCCCCAAGAACAGTCTTACTTTTAAAAAGGAAAATTAGGCAAATGTGGTGCCATGAAGGAGGACTCCTGGAAGCTTGGTCCAGTGGTAGAGCCAAGTATTCATAAGAGAAGCATCTCCCGGAGAATGGGTTCTGGAGAACAGTTATGTTTGTGAAGCATTTGTGGCCTCACTGGGCACATCCAAAGGGCTTCACTTACTAAACCCAGAGACTCCTGAAGCAGGAACACATCTCCAGTGCTGTGACAGCTCACAGGCTCAGATAAGTTCAGATATTTGTCCAGAGCACTCAGGTAATAAGTAAATGAGATGATTTTCAGACAAAATAAGTAAATAAGATGTGTCACTGGGATGAGGCACTCAGGGAGGATTTATAACCTCAAGGACACTGGTCAGCACTTAAAAAATACTAGTCACTGTGTGTCCTTGGAATCAGGGTCACAACAGTCCTCCCATAACAACATGGTTTTAGTTGGGTCAGGAAGTTTCAGGAAGATTCTGAATGTGAGAGAAAGAGTGCCCACACTGACCATCACAGGGTCAGTGCCCAGCAAGCCTCCTTGTTGTTGTTGGGGAAAGAACTTGTTTATGAGACAGGGATGTCTAAGGTCCCTGCTCTGACACCTGTCCCCAGACTCAAGAGTCTATTATAACAAATAAAAAACTTGTCATTTTATTCTGGATATCATCTTTGACATAATTTTGTCAGCATGAGTGCATTACCAAAACATCCACGTATTATTGAAATACTGCTGTAAATGACACAATTGACAAAAAATTAATCTCCAAAACATACAAACAGCTTATACAGCCTAATAGGAAAAACACAAACAATGCAGCAACAACAAAAAAGAGTCAGAAGATCTAAACAGATATTTCTCCAAAGAAGACATATGGATGGCCAAGATACACATGAAAAGATGCTCAACATTGCTAATTATTAGAGAAATGCAAATCAAAACTACAGTGAGGTATCACCTCACGTCAGTCAGAATGACCATCATTTAAAAGTCTACAAACAATAAATGCTGCAGAGGGTGTGGAGAAGAGGGAATCCTCCTACTTTGTTGATAGGAACTGTGAATTGTTACTGCCACTATAGAGAACAAGTAAGGAGGGTCCTTAAAAAAACTAAAAATAGAGCTATCATATGCAATCCCACTCCTGGGTATATATCTGGAGAAAACTATAATTTGAAAAGATACGTGCATTCCAATCTTCACTGCAGCATTAGTCAAGACAAGAAAGCAACCTAAATGTCAGTCAACAAAGGAATGGGTAAAGAAGGTGTGGTATGTGTGTGTACAATGGAATACTACTCACTCATAAAAAATGTATAAATAATGCCATTTGCAGCAACATGAGTGGACTTAGAGATTATCATCCTGAGTGAAGTAAGCCAAAGACAAATATTATACAATATTGTTTGCAAGTGGAATCTAAAAAATAAAATACAAATGTACTATTTACAAAACAGAAATATAAAAAACAAACTATGATTACCAAAGGGGAAACAGAGGGGATAAATTAGGAGGTTGGGATTAATACATACACATTACTATATACAAAATAGATAATTAATAATGAAACTGTGTACAGGCCATTGTGTTCCTGTCTTGTAAAACGCTGACTCAAGAGTTAATGATTGGTAAATGTGAAGATGTGGCATCCAGTCACAAAAACAAAGAATAGTTGGGCTAAGGAACTGGTGAGAATGTAGATTAAAACTCTTCTTATTATTTAACTTACATGTAGAGTACATCATGAGAAACACTGGGCTGGATGAAGCACAAGCTGGAATCAAGATTGCTGGGAGAAATATCAAAAACTTTAGATACGCAAATGACACCACCCTTACGGCAGAAAGTGAAGGAGAACTAAAAAGCCTCTTGATGAAAGTGAAAGAGGAGAGTGAAAAAGTTGGCTTAAAACTCAACCTTCAAAAAACTAAGATCATGACATCTGGTCCCATCACTTCATGGCAAATAGATGGGGAAACAGTGTAAACAGTGACAGACTTTATTTTGGGGGGCTCCAAAATCACTGCAGATGGTGATTGCAGCCATGAAATTAAAAGATGCATACTCCTTGGAAGGAACCAACAAAGGTCTATCTAGTCAAGGCTATGGTTTTTCCAGTGGTCTTGTACGGATGTGAGAGTTGGACTATAAAGAAAGCTGAGCACTGAAGAATTGATGCTTTTGAACCATGGTGTTGGAGGAGACTCTTGAGAGTCCCTTGAACTGCAAGGAGAACCAACCAGTACATCCTAAAGGAAATCAGTCCTGAATATTCACTGGAAGGATTGATGCTGAAGCTGAAATTTCAGCTGAACTGAATAATGGCTGGATGGTATCACCGACTCAATGAACATGAGTTTGAGTAAGCTTTGGGAGTTGGTGATGGACAAAGAGGCCTGGCATGCTGCAGTCCATGGGGTTGCAAAGAATTGGACATGACTGAGTGACTGAACTGAACTTCCAAATAACACAATCACCAAACTCCTAGTTCCCTGAAAGATATAGATAAAGCCCTGACACACATTTCTAAGTTGTTTTTCACAGGGAGCAGACTCCTTTCAGATGAAAACTGCTGACTCCAAGAACCAGAAGGTTAATGATGCTTGAAGTATTGTCTAATGCCAACCAATCCAAGAACTGTCTGGGAGCTGATCATGCCCTGCTCCTTGAACACTGTAAAACTCCTCACTACCCTTTTCAAGGTGGGTTACATGGTCTTCCAGGTATTGGCTCCTATGGCCCCTTTTGCCTGCAAAAGTAATTAAAGCTATTCTTTTCCACTTCACCCAAAACTCTGTCTTCATGTTTCTATTTGGCACCAATGAACAGAGGTATATATGTGTATATACACAGGGATATATGTGTATATATGTGTATATATGTGTATATACATTTAGTGTGTGTGTGTGTGTGTTTGTGTGTGTGTGTGCATGTGCACATGCTCTGTGCTTAGTCACTCATTCATGTCCAACTCTTTGCAACCCCATGAACAATAGCCCTCCAGGCTCCTCAGTCCATGGGGATTCTCCAGGCAAGAATACTGGAGTGGGTTGCCCTCCTCCAGGGGATCTTTCCAACCCAGGGATCAAACCCAGGTCTCCCACATTGCAGGTGGATTCTTTAATCTGAGCCACCAGGTAAGCCCAAGAATACTGGGGTGTGTAGCCTATTCCTTCTCCAGGGGATCTTCCCAACTCAGGGATCAAACGGGAGGTCTCCTGCATTGCAAGCAGATTCTTTACCAGCTGAGCTACCCAGGAAGCCCATATTTATATATATTCATTTTGCTGTACACTTGAAACTGACACAAAATTATAAATCAGCTATTGTTGTTGTAAGGTCGCTCAGTCATGTCTGACTCTTTGCAGCACCATGGACTGCAGCATGCCAGGCTTCCTTGTCCTTCACCATCTCCAAGAGTTTGCTCAAACTCAAGTCCATTGAGTTGGTGATACCATCCAACCATCTTGTCCTCTGTCATCCCTTTCTCCTTGCCTTCTATCTTCCCCAGAATCAGGGTCTTTGCTAATGAGTCAGCTGTTCACATCAGGTGGCCAAAGTGTTGGAGTTTCAGCATCAGTCCTTCCAATGAATATTCAAGACTGATTTCCTTTAGGATTGACTGGTTTGACCTCCTTGCAGTCCAAGAGACTCTCAAGAGTCTTCTCAAACACCACAGTTCAAAAGCATCAATTCTTCAGCACTCAGCTTTCTTTATGGTCCAACTCTCACATCCATACATAATTACTGAAAAAACCATAGCTTTAACAAGATGGACTTTTGTCAGCAAAGTAATATCTCTGCTTTTTAATACGTTTTCTAGGTTGATCATATCTTTACTTCCAAGGAGCAAGCGTTCTTTAATTTCATGGCTACGATCATCATCTGCAGTGACTTTTGAGCTCAAAAAAATAAAAAATCTTTCATGGTTTCCATTGTTTCCCCGTCTTCATGCCATGAAGTGATGGGATCAGATGCCATAATCTTAGTGTTTTGAAGATTACATGGTCTTCCAGGTATTGGCTCCTATGGCCCCTTTTGCCTGCAAAAGTAATTAAAGCTATTCTTTTCCACTTCACCCAAAACTCTGTCTTCATGTTTCTATTTGGCACCAATGAACAGAGGTATATATGTGTATATACACAGGGATATATGTGTATATATGTGTATATATGTGTATATACATTTAGTGTGTGTGTGTGTGTGTTTGTGTGTGTGTGTGCATGTGCACATGCTCTGTGCTTAGTCACTCATTCATGTCCAACTCTTTGCAACCCCATGAACAATAGCCCTCCAGGCTCCTCAGTCCATGGGGATTCTCCAGGCAAGAATACTGGAGTGGGTTGCCCTCCTCCAGGGGATCTTTCCAACCCAGGGATCAAACCCAGGTCTCCCACATTGCAGGTGGATTCTTTAATCTGAGCCACCAGGTAAGCCCAAGAATACTGGGGTGTGTAGCCTATTCCTTCTCCAGGGGATCTTCCCAACTCAGGGATCAAACGGGAGGTCTCCTGCATTGCAAGCAGATTCTTTACCAGCTGAGCTACCCAGGAAGCCCATATATATATATATTCATTTTGCTGTACACTTGAAACTGACACAAAATTATAAATCAGCTATTGTTGTTGTAAGGTCGCTCAGTCATGTCTGACTCTTTGCAGCACCATGGACTGCAGCATGCCAGGCTTCCTTGTCCTTCACCATCTCCAAGAGTTTGCTCAAACTCAAGTCCATTGAGTTGGTGATACCATCCAACCATCTTGTCCTCTGTCATCCCTTTCTCCTTGCCTTCTATCTTCCCCAGAATCAGGGTCTTTGCTAATGAGTCAGCTGTTCACATCAGGTGGCCAAAGTGTTGGAGTTTCAGCATCAGTCCTTCCAATGAATATTCAAGACTGATTTCCTTTAGGATTGACTGGTTTGACCTCCTTGCAGTCCAAGAGACTCTCAAGAGTCTTCTCAAACACCACAGTTCAAAAGCATCAATTCTTCAGCACTCAGCTTTCTTTATGGTCCAACTCTCACATCCATACATAATTACTGAAAAAACCATAGCTTTAACAAGATGGACTTTTGTCAGCAAAGTAATATCTCTGCTTTTTAATACGTTTTCTAGGTTGATCATATCTTTACTTCCAAGGAGCAAGCGTTCTTTAATTTCATGGCTACGATCATCATCTGCAGTGACTTTTGAGCTCAAAAAAATAAAAAATCTTTCATGGTTTCCATTGTTTCCCCGTCTTCATGCCATGAAGTGATGGGATCAGATGCCATAATCTTAGTGTTTTGAAGGCTGAGTTTTAAGTCAGCTTTTTCACTCTCCTCTTTTACTTTCATCAAGAGGCTCTTTAGTTCCTCTTCTACTTCAGTGAAAATTATATATATATATACATTTACAAATACAAATGAAATATTCTGAAAATTTAGAGTTTATGGGCATGAAGTGCTGAAGATAAGTCTATGGACTTTGAGATTTTCTTATTGAGGAGTGAGTGTCTTTAGAGAAATTAGCCAACACCCCTGAAAACAGAGCTGATAAAATGTACTTGGTGGAATCACCAAGGCATTGTTAAGAGGAAGTGAGATGATATGTATTAGGATCTGAGAAAGAAGAGCAGGAAGAGAGGTCAACAGCAAGGAGGAGAGCAACAGACACTTATTGTCCATTTTCAGACGAGGAAACTGAGGCTTCAAAAGTCAAATAGCTTCAGTTCAGTTCAGTCGCTCAGTCGTGTCTGACTCCCACTGAAGGTAAACAGCTAATATCTGGCAGAACTGTTACCTGAACCTGATGCTAGTGCCCCACATCCTTTCATGATACCAAATGCCCTCTCAGAAACCGTGGTCTTGATCCCCAGACCCTTACCAGCCCTTCTCTTCTCTAAGAAAGAAAGAAAGTGAAGTCGCTCAGTTGTGTCCAACTCTTTGTGACCCCATGGACTGTAGCCCACCAGGCTCCTCTTCCCATGGGATTCTCCAGGCAAGAGTACTGGAGTGGTTGCCATTTCCTTCTCCAGGGGATCTTCCCCACCTGGCGATCGAACCCAGGTCTCCCTCATTGTAGGCAAATGCCTTACCATCTGAGCCATCAGGGGAAGGTCCTTTCTCTAAACTTGCCCTCAAATACAGAACAGCTGTGGGCCTTCACTTTCACTTTCATGTATTGGAGAAGGAAATGGCAACCCACTCCACTGTTCTTGCCTGGAGAATCCCAGGGATGGCGCAGCCGAATGGGCTGCTGTCTGTGGGGTCGCACAGAGTCTGACACGACTGAAGCAATTTAGCTGCAGCAGCAGTGGGCCTTTTGGGCAATTCTGGACCAGCCACCAGGTGGCGACATTGCCTGGCTATGGTTCAGGCTGCCTCCCCTGGGAGGATAGGAGGAGGGATGTCTGTGGGAGTTGCCGGGTGCTGGGTAGTTTTCACCGTATTAACTTAGTTCTCCAAACAACTCTGGGAAACAGGTGTTATCTCATTTTATAGAGGAGGACTTTGAGGATCCGCCCATGATTATCCAGCCTGTGGTATCAGCAGAAATGGAATCAGTGTGTGTCTGTCTGTAAAGTCTTGCCTCCCAGCAGGCTGGGCACCCAAAGACAAAGTCGTTCTGTGCTCTCAGGATACACAGCCCGGTGGGCAGGGTGACGAGCCTGGGGTGGGGCATCTAGTGAAGAAGAAACCTAGGTGAGGATTGTTTAGGCCTTCGCTTTGGTTATTGCAGGGAAGAGTTAGGTTTTAGGGTGGAATAAAGTACACCATGGAAAATAGATGGGGAAACACTGGAAACAGTGTCAGACTTTATTTTGGGGGGCTCCAAAATCACTGCAGATGGTAACTGCAGCCATGAAAGTAAAAGAAGCTTACTCCTTGGAAGAAAAGTTATGACCAACCTAGATAGCATATTCAAAAGCAAAGACATTACTTTGTCAACAAAGGTCTGTCTAGTCAAGGCTATGGTTTTTCCTGTGGTCATGTATGGATGTGAGAAGGCTGAGCACTGAAGAACTGATGATTTTGAACTGTGGTGTTGGAGAAGACTCTTGAGAGTCCCTTGGACTGCAAGGAGATCCAACCAGTCCATTCTGAAGGAGATCAGCCCTGGGATTTCTTTGGAAGGAATGATGCTAAAGCTGAAACTCCAGTACTTTGGCCACCTCATGTGAAGAGTTGACTCATTGGAAAAGACTCCGATGCTGGAAGGGATTAGGGGCAGGAGGAGAAGGGGACGACCAAGGATGAGATGGCCGGATGGCATCACTGACTCGATGGACATGAGTCTGGGTGAACTCCAGAATTTGGTGATGGACAGGGAGGCCTGGAGTGCTGCAATTCATGGGGTTGCAAAGAGTTGGACACGACTGAGTGACTGAACTGAACTGAACTGAAAGTGCAGTGAAGACCACTCCTGTGGACCCCTAGGGTGCTACTGCAGTGCAGACCCATGGACCACCCTGGGGAAGTCACCCACCTCTCTTGGGGGAGGCTGCCTTTTCCTCCTGGTAACAGTTGTCTGTGTTTTGGGGCAATGCTACATGAACATGTGTCTGCAGATTGAAATGTTAGATTCCCCCCAGACAGTGATGTGTTAGAAACACCAGGAGCTGGCTTGTGAAAGCTGGCTTTATGCGTCTCTTCCTGAGTCTGTGCTCCGTGTGAGCATGCTGGTGGTTTGAAATGAGCCATGGAGGGGATATCCACACCACAGAGACTGACAAATGCTAGAGACCAGTGCTTTCTCCTCCTGAAGAGGCAGCTGTTAAACAGTTCCAAGCACCACTATCCCCCTGGGGAAAGTGGGTGGGAGCAGAGAGATGGGCCAAGGGGCCTGAGGGAACCCATGGATTTACAGCTTCCATCTCAGGCTCACTCCAGGCCTTCAGTTTGAGCAGAGAGTAGATTCTCCTAGATTGGAATTGCTACACAATTGAAATTGCTCTTTTCTTCTCTCTTCCTTATTGTTGCTGAGAGCAAATAACTGAATATAAAACATGCATAAGCTGTGTCTCCACTGGAAGCAAGACAGTGGATGCGGACTGTGTCTTTGGGCCCAACCTGTGATGGACAGTGCCTGGGTCCTAAAGAGGTGGGGCGCCCATGGGAGACAGTGGCGGTGGGGTGAACTGTGGGGAGATGGAGCACGCATGGTGCTCTCCTCGGGGCTCAGCGACTGTAGCAGATGGTGACTGGACAGGA
>SJYC01012446.1:0-11757 GCA_006408675.1 Madoqua kirkii | reverse complement strand
TGATTCATATGTATTATCTTAATAAAATAGAATACACAAGGGGAACAAGACCCTGTTTTTAATAACAATAAAATGATGAAGAATTATTATTTCAATAAGATATGCCTTTTGACTTTTGTGAAAGCATGTATAATTTAATGAAAATATAAGAATGTGTGAATTGAACTTTGAGAACCTATATAGTACATTTCTTGTGTCTATAATTAACTCTAGTATATGATAGAGCTAAAAAAAAAAAAAAGAACACCAATTTACTTCTCTTTCCACCACTCCCCTCTACAATACAGCTGACCTTGAATCTTGTACCTACAGGCCTCTTTTTTATAATAGTCAAGGGCCATTCTTTTCACTATTCATAGTGGTGAGCTGACCAAGAAACCCTGAAGGTCCTCCTCACAAGGCTCATCCTTCTCAGAGGCCCCAGGTTCCTCCCTGATCCGAGAAATCATCTCTTTCCCCCCACTATCCCTGTGCAGGTCCTGCCTGACCATAAGTATACCTTAATAGGGTTAAAGGTTCACAGGTCCAAAGTGTGGCTGAAGGCTGAAGGCTTTGCTTCTCATATTTGGTTATTTAACTGGAAGAGCCACCACCTACCATCTGTGATGCAAGAAAATTTTGGTGAGAACTTGGGAGAGCAGCTCAGTGAGATTGTTCAGGAAGACCTAAACTCCAGTCCCAGCTCCACCTTAAGGAGGGATCTTTGGGGGCTCAAGGGTAAAGGGATAAAGGGATGGGACAGACCTTGCCAGGGTCCCCCTCATGCTCTGGTTTTATCGTGGCCTAAGCATCACCCTGGGGTTCTGGACTTGTCCGGATCTTCTCGTAGATAGTCTGGACGACCGAAGTACACTCAGGGTTATGTGAGTGGCAGTTGCCCTTCTCCGAGTCTTTCTACAATTCAAGCAGAGTTTAGGAGTTGTCTTGATCAATTTCTAAGCATCAAGTAGAAGGGTCAGTCAAGCTACATCTCTTTATGAGCTTCTTGTCTTCAACCAGCTAGTTCTGGCTCTCAAGCCTGATAACTCCCTCAAAGACAGCTTCAGCACAACTCTCTCTTGAACATAGTAGGATCTTGGCACTTGCTCTGTCTTCTACCCAAGATACTGCCTCTCTCCCCACTCCAAGACCTCCATTTTGCTCACCCCCTCATTTCTTTCAGGGTCTCTCTTCTTGGTGAGTTTTCCTCTGACAGCCTTAGTTAAAATTGCACACCACCTACCCCACCTCTCTTTTCTGCTTTATTTTCTCCTAACACGTATCAGCACCCAGAACTTGATGGTTTGCTTATTGGTTTGCCAATCTCTATCCCCTCAACCTAGAATATTCTATGAGACCAAGGACTTTTCTTGCTTTGTAGACTTTCATAGCTCAGATAAAAACAATTCAGGGAACACAGTAGGTGCTCAACAGATATTTGACGGACTTTAATTTGTAAATCACTTTGCTTTCATTGCAAAAGTTGCTGTGGAAAGCTTAAAAGTGTCAGATAAATGTAAGCTATTATTACTGAAATCCTCATTTTATAAAAGAATAAACTAAGGCGGAGGGAGGGAAGTGATTTTCTAGAGTTGATCAAGAAGTCTGTGTCACAAACTCGTTTTATGAAACAAAAACAGATTCACATAGAAAAATGAATGTATGGTTACTAAGGGGGAAGGGGAGGTGAGAAGGGATAAATTAGAGTTTGGAATTAGTAGACACAATATAGAATGGGATAAACAACAAGATTCTACTATAGAGTATAGGGAACTATATTCAATACCCTGTAACAAACCATAATGGAAAAGAATGCGGAAAAGTATATGTCTATCTATGAATCACTTTGCTATACACCAGAAACTAACTTCATTTTAAAAAAAAAAAGAAAGAAATTTGTGTCAGAGCCTCATATCCATTTCTCCAGACTCTTCTTTATGCCGCTCTCATCCTTTTTGCACTTAGCTTCCTGTCTCCTTAGGGCTTCCCTGGTGGCTCAGAGGTTAAAACATCTGCCTGCAATACGGGAGACCTGGGTTCGATCCCTGGGTCAGGAAGATCCCCTGGAAAAGGAAATGGCAGCCCACTCCAGTATTCTTGCCTGGAGAATCCTATGGACTAAGGAGACTGGAGGGCTACAGTCCACAGGGTTGCAAAGAGTTGGACATGACTGAGTGACTTCACTTCACTTTCCTGTCTCCTTGAAGGGAGTTTATTTTCTCCACCAGACTGGGAGCTCCCCAAGGGCAGAACAGGTGTCAGGGGCTTCAGCATGGGGCTGCATGTCTGGGTCAGATGTTGCCTCATCCATTTCTCTATCCCAAAGTCACTCATTGTTCCCCTCCTGTGCTTCTCCGCAGGGGTATTAGGGTTTGGGTCACAATGAACAATTTCCTAAGTTCCCCGAGGCCCAGGCTAGGTACGGATGTAACCCAGAGGGACTGCCATGGGAAGTCACAATGTGGAGGGCACTGGGGCAGTTGAGGACAGTGCGTGGAAGATGAGGCTGGGAACAAAGACACCCCTATTCTGCCTCGTTTGCATGGTTCTCTGATAAGTCCAAGTATTCCCTCTATGTCTCACTTTCCCCTACTATAACCTGCTGGGACTAGACCAGATCCTGACGATTTGTGACTCAGTCATCTAACATTGTCCCCTCTTTGGGGAAGTCAAAGGATGAGAGAGGAGAGGACCTGGCCATTGGCCACTCCTGGGCATCCCTGCTTCTCTTCTGCTCGCCCTTTTAGTTCAGTGGTTCTCAATGTGGGACCAGGATCACTTGGGACAGTATCACTTGGGAATTTGTTAGAAATATAAGTTCTCTGGACTGCCTTAAACCTACTGAATTAAAAAGTCCTGGAGTGGGCCCAGAAAACTTCATTTTTACCAAGCGCTTCAGGTGTTCCTGATGCAAGCTCTATTTGAGAATCATTGCTCTGGGAAGTCCCTTAGATGTCCTCTTTTTCCTCCTGTAATTTCTGTCTTCAGTTCTTCCCCACTGGTGAAATCATTCTATCTGTGACTAGCACCAATTTCCAACCAAGAGTCAGTAGCCAACATGAGATGCCCTCCGAGAATACCTCATCAATGGGAGGGCATCAAAACATTTACCTAAAGATGTAGTATTAGTAGTAGGATCTCAGGTAGGTAAGACAGAGAAAGACTTGAGGAAGAAGAGGAACTGAGCTTTTCCTGGTACTCCTCAGCTTCTTAGGTCTGCTCTCAATCCTGGACGTGCTAGCGTGTCCTCCTTTTACTTCCTTGTGTCTTATATAGGTGATGGGGTCTACCAGACACCTGGTCATTTACGCTGTTCTGCTCTGCCAACCCTCCTTGGGTATTGGTGAGGATGTGATGAGGCTGTGGACATGAGTGGAATATGCTCCCCATCAGTGGTTTCCTAACTTGGCACCTCAGCTCTCAGCATGCTGTGGGTAGCCAAGCACAGCAACCATATTGTCCAAAGCAAGGATTGGACCCAGAATGTGATAGGGAATAGAATACTCTGGATTTCCCCAGACTTACCGCCTCTGAGCACATAGCAGAACTGGTATGACCTGATTCCCTTGGACCCACCTTAAGGTGTCTCAGGAAGCTGATCTCTTCATAGGGAGAGTCTAGGCTGTTGGTCACACCAGTCTGAAGGTTAGTAGATTCCTCTGTGGGAAGAGCCTGGGGAGTAGGTCTCACGCCTGGAGCTTCTGGCAGGAGAGTGGACCCACCTATATACAGCAGATGCTCATTGAGAATGAATGGAATTGGAGGTGCCCCCTTGTAAGCCCTTGAGTGAGAGCAGTCGTTGCTCTCTGGATCATGGATCAGGTCCCAGACTCCTGTCTTGTCCCTGCCTTCCTCTGCTCTTCCTTTCTGGACATGCATGTAGCTCCTGCCCCCAGCATTGCTCTACCCCTTCTATCAGGAATGATTCACAGAAGAGGTCAAGGAGCCTCTATCTGCCCGGTGCCCTGCCCTTCCCCTGGGCTCTTGATACACTCCCTTCTCCCAGATCCCCCTCATCCCAGCCCTCCCCTCAGGGTCTACCCAGCACCTGCCTCTCCTGGTCTGCATCTTCTTTCTCATCCAGATCCACACTCCGGCCCTAGGCTCACCATCAGAACCATGAGAAGGATGCCAAGCCAAAGCCATTTGCTCTGAAGAGAACCTAGAGTCAAAGGCTGGTGTCAGATCTACTTCAGTCAGGCCTGTTGGACAGGCAATGGGGAAGCAGGTTGGGCCCCCTGGCTCAGAGCCCGTGTCCTGAGTGCATGTCTTTGATGAAGCTCTGACAAGTTTCTTCTTCCTTTCTAGTCTCTCTACACACTAACCACTATTACTATAATGTTTCATCACCAGACTTTCTGTCCGATCTCTGAACAGGACCTCAGAGGCTTCCATTTGTTGTGTGGGACACTGTTCATCCCATTCACTGCCTCTTTTCTCAGACTCCCAGAAGAAAAATACTTTCTAAGAGGAGGAAGGGATAAAGGACACTGGGATAGACCTTAGGCTTGTTCTTTTCTCTGTTTGGGATGTCTGTTCTATAACCTCACAATAAAACTTCTATTCATCCTTCAAGGCCCATCTCAAGTGTTCCCGTATCTGTGATGCCTTTCCCAACTCAGGCAGCAGTTGCTCAACTTTTTCTTCCTTCCTTCCTCCTTCTTTCCATTTCTCTCTCCCTCTTTCTTTTCCTTCCTTCTTTCTTTCCTCCCTCCTTTCCCCCCTTCCTCTCTTCCCTCCTTTCTCTCATACCGAAACCATATACTTGGTATTTTCTCCAACTTTATTAACATCTGTTTTTTTTTAATTAATTTATTTTTTAATTGAAGGATGCTTGCTTTACAGAATTTTGCTGTTTTCTGTTTTTATATTTAGAAATTTACTCTTCCCCTTCTTTGAACTATCTTCTGATAATTACTGACATGTTCTGTGTCACACACATAACTGATATCTGATATTTGATATTACTGACATCTGATACTGTGCTGTATCTCTCTGCAGATTACTTCTTTTCATTCTCACAAGAGCTTGTGAAGTAGATACAATTATTATCCATATTATGGAAAAGCTATAAAAATTAAGTAACTTGTTCAAGTCTCACAGCCAGTGTGTGGTGAAGCCCCACTGCACTGTAAGTTCCTTGAGGACAGGGATTTATCTTATTTTTCACTGAGCCTTTCCCCCATCATCAGCACTCAGTAGGCACCCTGTTGTGAGGATTGAAATCTGAGTGAGGAAATGAGATGAAAGAGACCATTCAGATAAGAGCCCCACATGAGCAAGTAAGGGTCAGGAGGGCATTGGTGGGATAAGGCAACTGCACTAGTAATTACACCTTCTTTTTAACATCAGTTGTTCCTGCTTTATACTGCTATGGAAAGTAGGGGACTTTTCTTTCCCTAGGCATTTTACAATGCCACGGTCTGAGGCTCCTTTGTAAGGGTTCACACCTTATAACCCAACCTGCTTAGTCCTTTTATGTAACCAAGGTGTTGCTCTAGGCTGAAGGGGAAAGCATAGTAATGGGATGTAGTGACCGCAGGTTCTCACACTGCTCAGAGGAGGGTTGAATGGTGGTTTATGTACTCAGAGGTGGTAACCATCCTTTGAAAGGACAAGTCTGGAATGCAGCAAAAATTGGGCATCTATCAGCCTGAATGAGCTACTCGAGTCCCGCCTACCCAGGGTAAGGGCCAGAGCCTGGGTGACAGGAGTATTCCACAGGTCGGGGCAGGGTGTCCTGAGTTCCTTAGTCTTTACTCCTCAGATCTTTCTCCTCTGCTCAGATCTGATGTCTAATTCAGCCTCCCAGGCTCACTGATTTTGGGAAAGGGTGTGCACACATGCCAGTCTCACATTTATGTTCTGGATGAAGCATTAGTCTCCATAATTGGTCCAGTTTCTGGATTTGTAGGTTTCAAGACTGCAGTGAGGCTGTGGCCATTCACTGAAGTGGGGATGTTTTGGTTGCATCACATAAAGTGCCTTAACACGTTCCTCAGTACCCCCCACTTTCTTTGAGACTTACCAGCCTTGCCCTCCTCTAGTCTCTGCTGGCTCATTTTCATCACCTTCCTACCTGATTACACTTACCCCTCCAGGGACAGATGTCCTCCAGGTGTAGGGTTGCATTCTTCTCTTTGCAGAGTTGCTAACCACACAGGTGAGGTGACTGTTGACGTGGCTGATAGGCAGGCTCAGGCTTAGGTTCTTGGAGTTGGGGGGTATCCCTCTCTGCTCCAGGTGCCTGGAGAGGCCCTGGCTTAGCCAGGTCACTGTCAGGTTCCCTGTGTTTCCTGGGATCTCACATTCTAGACTGATGTTGCACCAGCCTGATGTGTTAGACGATGAACGAATCTGGATCTGGGGGTGGGGAATGGGATCTGGAGTGAGAGGGGACAAGAGAGAAGCTGAGCTGCGAGACTGGATGCCAATCTGAATGTATCACCTTTTTCAGCACGTGATACATCTGCATGAGATTTCTAACTGTAAGCCTGAGGAAGGAACCTACTCTCCCTGGCCTAAGAGGTTCTGATTCCCAGCCCACTGACAGCTTAACCTTCCATGCTCAGTTATGTCTAGACAGTTAAATTATCATGAAAGCCTGGAGTGATGCAGTACATGGAGTCACAAAGAGTTGGATATGACTTAGTGACTGAACAACAACAACAATCTGATAATTATATAAGTAAATACATGATATATCAATATATGGTAATCATATATATTATTGCATATACAATAAATGAAACATGGGAAACACTGAGAATACACTGTAAAGACATGTTTACAGTCTTGTTTTGTTTAGAGAATTAAAAAACATTGATTATCTTCAAATGTTAAAGTAAAAATGTAAGTTTAGTAACCAGTGAAATAAAAGTGAATGTTGTATAATTTCCAAACTGCTAGAGAAGTTTGGATAAAAGAAAACTGTATTAATAAAACAAAAGGCAAGAAAAAACTGATAAGAAACATTAAATAAGATGTCTGGAGTAGGTCCATACATATAAAAAATTAAAATACATCTGAATGCATTATAGCCCCCTATTAAAAAACCAAGGCCCAAAATAGGTAAAAACAGCTATGTGTTATTTATATTAATGATACAGAAAGATCAAAAAGAGAGATGGAAAATAATAAATGAGGAAAATGTCAACCAAATGTTGTCAGTGTGGCAACAGTCACTATAGACTGCTTTTATCTAAGATGAAAAACATTAAGCAGGCCAGAGATATTTTAGATTACTATGTACCTAGCAACATGATTTCAAAATGCATAAATCAAATCCACTAATACTACAATAAATGATTTTACTATGGCAGATATAAATGGATTAGAGGACAGGATGTAACATAGGTAAACACAGATGTTAATGGCCAGGTGGCCAATCTGGTAGGTAACTCACTCTATGCTCAGTCCCACTTTCCTCACTGTCCTTGACTTTGTCTATTGAAGAATCTAGAAAGCAAAATTCTCCATTTCAGTCTTTCTTAACGCTTGCACTTGTTCTGAGCAGTGAAGTAGGGGAAATTTGCTGCGTGAGAGGAAAAGTCTTCATTCCTGAAAAGAGAAAGCTTCAACACAAGAAAGATTATTCCCCCTGTCTTTCTTTTTCTGCTATTTTTTTTTTAAATCTAGAATGAAACCTAGAGAAACAGCTATCCTGTTTCAAAGCAACAAGCATGAGGACAAAACCCATGTGCCAATGATGGCAAAGCAGAAAGACAGAGTGAGCCTCCACCTCAGGGGTCAATGCTGAACAGACACATGGATGCCAGAGAAAGTTACCTCTTGACTTCTGGTTCTATGAGAAAAGTAAACCCCCATTTTCTTAAGCCTTTAAAAAATCAAGCTTAATGCTAATTGAAGTCAAATATATTCTGAACTTATGTGCATAGATAACAATAAAAAGATTTGATCAGCAAAATCAAAGCTAATTTTAAAAAGAGAGCAATCAAAAGAAAAAATTTTGCTAACTAAACACTTAAAGTTATAAGTAAATGTCACTTAGAATGAGAATTGGACATAGCTACAGATAAGTGAAGGGCTTCCCTGGTGGCTGAAATGGTAAAGAATCTGCCTGCAATGCAGGAAATGCAGTTTTGATCCATGGATCAGGAAGATCCCTTGGAGATGGGAATGGCTACCCGCCACAGTATTCTTGTTTAGAGAATTTCATCAACAGAGGAGACTGGTAGGTGACAGTCCATGGAGTCACAAAGAGTCAAACACAACTGCCCGACTCACACTACTACCACTAGAGATAAGAGAAAATAAAAAGTTATAAGGAATGTGTGCAACTATCAATAGATTTGAAAATATAAGTGAAATAATGCTTTTCTAAGAAAGTGTTAATGATCAAAATCTTATCAAGAAGCAGCAGCAAACCTGAATACACCCATTGCCTTAGAAACATGACCAAAGCTCTGTCCTTATAAAGGTCATGAAGAGCATTTGGTTTCAGGGGTGAGTGTGACCAAGTGACCAAAGAAAGAAAACTCTTGTGTTATATACTTTGTCTCAGAGCTTGAAATGGCAAAATACCTCCGTGTCATTCTGAAAGTACAGTTTAACTCTAATACTCACATCAGACAAGAATACCAAAACCAAAACAAGACAAAACACACAAATCCACAGGTTAATGTCAGTTTCAAACAGAGAATTTAAAATTCATAAATTAAATATTAGCAAATATAATCACATAATACACTATGATCAAGTTGTATTTATTATAGGAATGCAAAGACAGTATAATTAGGAAATGTACTAATGCAGTTTATGCCATTAGCAGATGAAAAGAAAACACAACACCTAACAGTTACTGAGCAGGTATGTATTTCCAGACTTAGTTCCAAAGGCTTCACATGAGGTCATCTAATCCTCATAATAACCCTATAAAGTTACATGGATTAGCTGTGCCAGTAGAGTCATCTAGGGCAGGGGTAAGCAAAGGGTAAAAGACTGGACAGTAAATATTTTAGGTTTCATAGGCTGTATGGTCTCTTGAAACAACTGCTTAACTTTGCCATTATAGGGAGAAAGCAACCAAATACAACATCTAAACAAATGAGTGTGTGGCTGTGTTCCAATAAAACTTTATTTATAAAGTCAGGTATTGGGCTAGATTTACCAATGGCTATAGTTTGCCAACACTTGATCTGTGGTAATTGTTAAAAATACAGATTTATGGGCTCTTCCCAAGACTCACTGAACATGCATCTAGGGAAAATTATATTTTCACATCACTTTAAAAGATCTGATTTAATGAACAGATAACAATTTAAGTGTAAAATCAAATGGAATGTCTATTACAAAGTGTCATGAAGCATAGATAGGTGTTAAGGCAGAGAATGCTCTTAAGCATTTAAAGTGTTCACTTGGTGTGTGGTTTTTATGAACTTTTGTTAAGCTCTTTTTAATAGGTAAAGGAATATTAAGATTGGATAACATAAAAATCCTAGAAAATTTAGATACATTTCTATCATTTTCTTTAAAAATTGCTTAAATCTATTTGTTTAAAGGAGTACTTCTTGAATACTTCTGTATAAAAGATCAGACAGATGCAAGAAGAGTAGGGCATGGCCCCTGCTCCCAAATGGACAGCAACCACACACAAATAACTGTAGTGCAAGGCAGAGAGAAATATGATTCATTAAAGAATTAGGAAAAAGAACTTGCAGACTTCAAAATGGACATACTCATTTAACAGGGGTGAGAAAAGCCTTATTTATAGGATATAAAAGTTCTGAAAGCCCATGAGGTAAGAGAGAGCGAGAGAGAAAGGCTGTACCTGAAGAACAATGTGTTTGGCTAGAAACAAAACTAGAACACTGGCATTAACTGATGGCGGATCTCTCATGCTGTGATGAGTACTTAGTTCTGCAGCAATGGTAAGTAAGCAAGTATTATTGTAAAATTCAATAAGGGAGCTGGTGAATTATCAGATAAGTTGGAAGTAAGACAAAAGGAAACTAGCTAGTAGCACTTCTACTTTTTCAAGCAACTCTTCTTTTGCTCCACCATTGTGGTTTTCATATGACTTGTTAGTCAAAGCACTCTGACCCTGGTTACATGCAACACAACAGCACAAGCCCAGGCCTTGACAATCAGAATATGTTATTTCCCTGGTCAGTGACCCATCTAGGGGTGATCTTGAGAACCTAGCCCAACTAGTAAGAGCCTCTCCCTAGAATTTCCCATGTGAAGTGAACCAGGAAACTCCCTTTGCTCTCTGGTTGAGTGGGGTGCATAGCTGCACAAAGCCACACCCCCAACCACTTGGAGAGGCCCAGGAGAAGAAAGCTGATAGGAAAGGAGGAGAGAGAGAGACACTGAAAAAGAAGAGAGAGTACGTGGTTCCTGAATACAGAATTGAGCCCCTGTCAGTTTTTCAGTTCCCATGAGCATGAGGGCCAGAGGAACTCCTTTACTGATCTTGCTCCTAGAGATCTAAGCATTTTTTTTTTAATCACAAAAACACTTTTATTGACTAATTTAAGTAGGCTTCCATTTCTTGATGCTAAAAGAGATAGGATGAAACTCTATTGGTATGATGTCACTGAGAAAGCTATGCCAGGAATTTATCAACCAAGGAGGAGAGAAAGACAAGTTCAGGAATCAGAGGCTGGAAGCCAGGGAGCAGCTAATATGCTCTCTATCTCTTATCAACAGAAAAACCCAGCTTGGATAGTCAACCCAGTCAACCTAGCCTCTTCTCATAAGATTTCCAATTCCCCCACTCCTCTCGGGATCCCACAGGTGGGGTGTGCAGGGAATGTCTTTGAGATGGATATATCCAGGAGAGCCACCAGTGTATGTCAAGAAGGAAAGGACCAGGTGGCAAGGAGAGGGGTAGAAAATTCGGAGCATGGCACATGGAGGAAAGTGTTGGGAAGCAAGGCCGAAGAGGCAGCCAGGGACCAGATCCTGTGCAGAGTTGCACTTCTTTTTCTGAGTGCCATTTATTCTGTGCAGAATGGGAATGGGGACTGTTTGGTGTTAAACAGGTAAACAGGAAAAGCACTACATTTTAAAGAAGATCAAAATATCAGCTGCATGGAGAGGGATTTGGAAGGCAGAAGAGAAACCAGTTAGGAGGCTGATGTGATAACCCAAGCAGAGGTGGTGGAGGATGGAGGCAAAGACGACTGGTGGGAGAGAGCTCTGGCAGGTTAGATGCTCCTTCTCTGGACCTTCTTCTCACTCTTTCTTGTATTTCTCCATTATACTGTCTACCCAGGAGGTCAGGTGTTGGGCTCCTTACTAGCCTGGGAGCTTCAGGGAGCAGGAGTTGGGTCTTCCCCAGTATCTCTGACTTGTGTCTAGGACAAAACTTTGTCTTGAAATTTCTCTAACTGGACTTCAGATCAAATAGTTTAAAAGCATTTTACATGATCAAAACTCCTATTTGGTGTTTTTCTCCACCAAGTTTTGTTGTTTCAGTTTTGCCAACATCTTTTTGTCACTTAAGAACTTTTAAATCAACTTTCCCCAAAGCATGGAGTAATATTTTGTTTTCAGGAACAGGGTTTTTCTTTCTTGTTTCTTTTAACAGCTTGCAGTACGTTTTTCCTCAACCAGGGACTGAGCCTGTGCTCCTTAGCACCTTTGACAATGAAAGCACAGAGTTCCAATCACTGGGAATTCCCAGGAACAGAGAGAAGAAATCCAGCTCCACCTACAAGAACACCCACACAAGCTTCCCTAACCAGGAAACATTCAACCCCACCCACAGTGAGGAACCTCCACAATAAAGAGGAACCACAAACTGCCAGAATA
>SJYC01012445.1:0-13576 GCA_006408675.1 Madoqua kirkii | reverse complement strand
GATTTGGGAGAATGGCATTGAAACATGTATACTATCATGTAAGAAATGAAGTGCCAGTTTATGTTTGACAAAATAAACAAATAAATAAATTTAAAAAATTAAAAAAAATTTAAATCAGTTTTTGAAGCAACCAATAAAGACATTTCTGATACAACTGTATATATCTAATAATCAATTTTTGCAGTATTTTACAATTGAAAGCTTTATTTATTTATTTATTTATTTATTTTTGGGGTGTACTCTTGAATGAGTCTCTATGACAACCCACTGTAGCATTTTTGCCTTGAGAACTCCATGGAGAGAGGGGCCTGGTGGGCTAGAGCCCATGGGGTCCCAAAGAGCCACAACTGAGTGATGAACACTTTTACTTTCACACTTTCACATTCCTGGGGAGCCTCTCAAGTGATCACTGTGTTAAAACTTTCATTGGCTGTTTCTCATGAGATATGTAGCATTAGACCCCATCCTGTATCCTGTATCTTCCCTCCACCAGCTGTGTGTGGGTCCCTAGAGTGGGCGGTGGAGTTCGGATAAGGGTCAAGCCAAGGAGGGGAGGTCAGGTGGTCAGGCCTTACCTTGGTTCTGCTAGAGGTGGATTAACTGGAAGGTGACAAATCTTAAGCCATTTTTGGTTCTCATTCTAAATGAATACTTTTAAACAAACAAAAAGAAATTGTAGCTAGTTTTCCCTAAGATGTAATTTTTAAGATTTAGTTTTACATTTAGGGCATCAGAAGAGATGTAAAAATTAAAAAAAAAAAAAGACTTAAAAAAAATACCCTGAGTTTAGGCTAACTTTAAATAAAGTGGTTGTTGGAATGCATGCTTGGGGCATAGTCCCACACCTTACCATATAAACAGAGTCTAAATGCTTCCTCATTTGATTTTCCTGAGTTGAATTTGATTTTTGCTGTATATAGTCCACTCATTTCCATGGTAAGATTCCTGATGCTCAAGAAAGCCATCTCTGTTAGGTTGAATCTGTGCTTGTATATTTCTTCAAGATCATACCAGTCAGGATTAGGGGTCTGAGGCTTCCAGGAAACTAGAAGCTGTGTTTTCTCATCACTCTCATGTTGCCAATTCCACTCAATCTCTCGGATGTTAGGATCCAAAGGGGAGGTCAGTGTCAGCTGGACAGATGTCCCCACAGTCCTTTTCAATGTGCATGAAGAGCTGGGGTATTTGACAGCTTGAGAATCTGGTGATGGACTAGCTAAGCCTGGAGGAAGAAAGAAGCAGAGCAAACATTATGCTATATCTGCTGTCTTTACATCACACTAATTTTACATTTATAAGAAAATTATCTTCATTTTTACAGACAAGGAAACAAAACTGCAGAGGTAAACTTGCTTAGAAGTTGATAGCTTTGATTCAAGCACATGTCTATCATCCTTCCAGACTCACACTTTCCTTTTCTTGCAGCTTGCACCCAATATGGCCTTTAGTTTAATTCTAGGAAATAGAAACTGAAAATGTTGAAGTTGATGACTAATAATACAATTTCCCCATTGTTTCTATACACTAGAAGAAAATCATTTCAGCTTTCTCCTATGATATCTTTTTTCCCCCTCAACTCATTGCTTTTTGGTTTCTGGCCACCACTCCTCTGAAATTGCTCTTGATTGAGATACTGATAACTACTTAAAATGAACAAATCCACATGTCATTAGTCAATCTGTCAGTCCTAGCCTTATGGGACCATCGTGTGCATTTTACACATGACTACTCTTTCTTGAAACTCTACTTATTTGATACAAATTTTTACTCATTGGGCCCTCAGTCCTCTTTCTTTCAATAAATGTTTAATGAGCTAGGCATAACTAAGATTGCAAGAGATACAGTGGTGAACAAGTGGACCAGATCCCTGCTTTCATGGAACTACCACTGTAGCCAAGGAGACTGCTGAAAAAAGCAGGAGAAAGCACAAGATTTCAGGTACTTGTAAGTGCTGTTAAAAAAGGATGTGGCACAGATTTCATGGTGCATGGTCCCACACCTTAAATATAAAGAGTCTAAATTCTTCCTCATTCGATTTTCTTGAGTGGAATTTGATTTTTGCTGTATATAGTCCACTCATTTCCATGGTGAGATTCCTGATGCTCAAGAAAACCATCTCTGTTAGGCTGAACATCTGAACTCCTTTCTCATATTTATGCAATTTTCTGTCTTATGAAACACAGCCCAATGTGAAAATGCCTGACACTTTCCCAGCCACCTTTATAGCAGAGACAGCACATAACCTGGGCTTCTCCAGTCAGATGCACCTATTCAGGCTTCCAAACAGAAGCTACTGCATGGTGAGAGGAGGACCACAGTATACGTGCTATTGACAATGTCGATCATGGAAGCAGCCACCTGATTGCCTGAGGCAAGGGTGACAGTGGTTCTGAGACAAGTCAAGTATCCAGTCAGTGGGATGTAAGCTGTGGTGTCTGTGTCAGTAGTAACAGACCAGTTTCTACTGGACCAGTTCTGTTGTGGCTCCTGGATGAGTCATTTCAGGGCCTGGTCACCAGGATCCCACAAAGGTCTGTGGACCACCTGCTCTCTTTTAATATGAATATTTAACTATCAGTTATTTTCTTAGACTTATACAGTTAAGAAGTACAAGAGAAGAAAAAGACCTACAAAATCAACCCCCAAAATTAAGAAAATGGCAATAGAAATATACATATCAATAATTACTTTAAATGTAACTGGGTTAAATGCTTTTTAAATTTATTTTTAATGGAGGATAATGCTTTACAATATTGTGTTGGTTCCTGCCGTACAACAACATGAATCAGACATAGGTATACACATATTCCCTTCCTCTTGAGCCTCCTCCCACCCCACCCCCCACCCCAGCCCTTTAGGTCATCACAAAGCACTGAGCTGAGTTCCCTGTGCTATACAGCTGCTTCCCACTTGCTATTTTACACAGGGTAATGTATATGTGTCAATGCTACTCTCTCAATTTGTCCCACTCTCTCCTTCCCCCACTGTGTCCACAATTAAAGATAATGTGATAAGATACTGGTGGTTTAATGGATGTGTGGGCATGGATGGTTTATTAAGAAAGTACCTTAAAAAGGTGTGACAGCTAAAGTGAGTTCTGATGATTAGAGGACAGAATGAATTCTTCCAGGCATACAAAATTTCCAGTGTACAAAATATCGTGGTCTCCATGTGGGATGAATGGAGGACTGTGCCTGGAGCAGACTGAGTGAAGAAGAGATCTGAAGACAGATTGAGGCAGGAAAGTCTTTGTAGAGTTTGTAGGTGGTTTGGAAGGATTCTGATTGCCACAGGAAGCTGCCAAATGGTTTTCAGCAGGGTAATATGTGGTTTACATTTTTATTGATCACTTTAGAATACATACTGTGTGCATAATGGTTTATAGGAAGGCAAGAAGAGGAACAGGGATTCCAGTTCAGAGGCTTTTGTAATAGGTTAAGTGAGAGAAGGATGGTGGTAGGGGATCAGGAGAAATGGGGAGATTCAGGAAATTTTGGAGGTAGAGTTATAGACAGTGCTGATGGATTGGATGTCAGAAAGAAGGAAAAGAAGAATCAAAGATGATTTCTAGGTTTTTGGTTTAAACAACTGGGTAGATGGAGTGAAATTTATTGAGCTGTAAATATCATTAAAGTCTGGGGAGGAGCAGGTTTGGGGTGAAGGTAGGCAAAACACAAGAATTCAGCTTTAGACTGTTAACTTTGGCTTCCAAGAACAGATGTTAAATGGGCCACATAGATGGGTTAAGCCTGCGAGGAGATGTCCAGGCTGGAAATGTGGCCTTCAGTTCAGTCATGCTACTTACACCCATGGGATTAGCTAAAATCACCTAGGGATTAGGTGACTATAGCTAGGGAAGGAAAGCGGGCATAGCACTGACCACCAGAGAGTTCAGGTCCATTGGGAGAGGTGGAGAAGGAACAGCCAGTGGGAAAGACCAGGTAAGTGCAGGGTCAGAAAAACCAAAGAAGGGAAGTGTTTCAAGAAGGAGGGGTGGACAACTAGGGCAGCGCTACTGAGAGCTGAGGTCAGATTTCCTTTCATTCTTTTCTTTGTCTATTCCTTAGTACTTCCAAAATGCCTTTGTACTTCTCATTCCATTAGTACTCATCTCCTTAATACATATACTTCTTCTCTATTATATTAAAATAGTCAAATAATACCCATCCTACTCTATTTCCCATTGCTCACCACCATCACAACTAGAATGAAAATGTAGAACATTCGCTAGCCCACATTCTCTGCTCAGCCTTGCACTATTCTTACACCTCCCCCTGCAACATTCTTCCAATTTGAAGGTTTCACTGACTTAGTCAAGTGTTCTGTTTCTAGACATTTATTAGATTTTCTCTGAAAATATGACATTTTTATTTCAAGAATCTTTGTTGTTGTTGTTCAGTAGTCAAGTCGTTTCTGACTTTTTGAGACCCCATGGACTGCAGCATACCAGGCTTCCCTGTCCCTCACCATCTCCCAGAGTTTTCCCAAGTTCATGTCTATTTAATCAGTGATGCCACTCAGTGATCTCATCCTCTGTCATCCCTTTCTCCTCCTGCTTTCAATCTTTCCCAGAATCAGGGTCTTTTCCAATGAATCACCTCTTCACATCAGGTGACCAAAGTATTAGAGCTTCAGCATCAGTCCTTCCAATGATTATTCAGTGTTGATTTCCTTAAGATTGACTGGTTGAATCTCCTTGCTGTCCAAGGGACTCTCAAAAGTCTTCTCCAGCACCACAGTTCAAAAGCATCAATTCTTCAGCACTCAGCCTTCCTCACAGTCCAACTCTCTCATCTGTACATGACTACTGGAAAGACCATAGTCTTGACTATACGGACATTTGTCGGCAATAATAGGTTAAGTGAGAGAAGGATGGTGGTAGGGGATCAGGAGAAATGGGGAGATTCAGGAAATTTTGGAGGTAGAGTTATAGACAGTGCTGATGGATTGGATGTCAGAAAGAAGGAAAAGAAGAATCAAAGATGATTTCTAGGTTTTTGGTTTAAACAACTGGGTAGATGGAGTGAAATTTATTGAGCTGTAAATATCATTAAAGTCTGGGGAGGAGCAGGTTTGGGGTGAAGGTAGGCAAAACACAAGAATTCAGCTTTAGACTGTTAACTTTGGCTTCCAAGAACAGATGTTAAATGGGCCACATAGATGGGTTAAGCCTGCGGGGAGATGTCCAGGCTGGAAATGTGGCCTTCAGTTCAGTCATGCTACTTACACCCATGGGATTAGCTAAAATCACCTAGGGATTAGGTGACTATAGCTAGGGAAGGAAAGCGGGCATAGCACTGACCACCAGAGAGTTCAGGTCCATTGGGAGAGGTGGAGAAGGAACAGCCAGTGGGAAAGACCAGGTAAGTGCAGGGTCAGAAAAGCCAAAGAAGGGAAGTGTTTCAAGAAGGAGGGGTGGACAACTAGGGCAGCGCTACTGAGAGCTGAGGTCAGATTTCCTTTCATTCTTTTCTTTGTCTATTCCTTAGTACTTCCAAAATGCCTTTGTACTTCTCATTCCATTAGTACTCATCTCCTTAACACATATACTTCTTCTCTATTATATTAAAATAGTCAAATAATACCCATCCTACTCTATTTCCCATTGCTCACCACCATCACAACTAGAATGAAAATGTAGAACATTCGCTAGCCCACATTCTCTGCTCAGCCTTGCACTATTCTTACACCTCCCCCTGCAACATTCTTCCAATTTGAAGGTTTCACTGACTTAGTCAAGTGTTCTGTTTCTAGACATTTATTAGATTTTCTCTGAAAATATGACATTTTTATTTCAAGAATCTTTGTTGTTGTTGTTCAGTAGTCAAGTCGTTTCTGACTTTTTGAGACCCCATGGACTGCAGCATACCAGGCTTCCCTGTCCCTCACCATCTCCCAGAGTTTTCCCAAGTTCATGTCTATTTAATCAGTGATGCCACTCAGTGATCTCATCCTCTGTCATCCCTTTCTCCTCCTGCTTTCAATCTTTCCCAGAATCAGGGTCTTTTCCAATGAATCACCTCTTCACATCAGGTGACCAAAGTATTAGAGCTTCAGCATCAGTCCTTCCAATGATTATTCAGTGTTGATTTCCTTAAGATTGACTGGTTGAATCTCCTTGCTGTCCAAGGGACTCTCAAAAGTCTTCTCCAGCACCACAGTTCAAAAGCATCAATTCTTCAGCACTCAGCCTTCCTCACAGTCCAACTCTCTCATCTGTACATGACTACTGGAAAGACCATAGTCTTGACTATACGGACATTTGTCGGCAAAGTGATCTTTACTTTTTAGCACACTGCCTAGGTTTTTCATAGCTTTTCTGCCAAGAAGCAACTTTATGGCTGTAGTCACCATCTGCAGTGATTTTAGAGCTCAAGAACAAATTTGCCATGAAGTAATAGGACCAAATGCCATGATCTTAGTTTTTTTAATACCGAGTTTTAAGTGAGCTTTTTCACTCTCCTCCTTCACCCTCATCAAGAGGCTCTTTAGTTCTTCTTCACTTTCAGCCATTAGAGTGATATCTTCTGCATATCTGAGATTGTTGATATTTTTCCCAGCAATATTGATTCCAGCTTGTAACTCATCCAGCCTGGCATTTTGCATAACATGCTATGCATATAAGTTAAATAAACAGGGTGACAATAAACAGCCTTTTCATAGTCCTTTCTCAATCCTGAACCAGTCAGTTGTTCCTTAAAAGGTTCTAGTTGTTGCTTCTTGAAATACATACAGTTTTCACAGGAGACAGATAAGACGGTCTGGTACTCCTATCTCTTTAAGAGGTTTCCACAATTTGTTATGATCCATACAGTTAAAGGCTTTAGCATAGTCAGTGAAACAGAGGTAGATGTTTTCCTGAAATTATCTTGCTTTCTTTATGAAAACAAGAAAGTGAATGTTGGCAATTTGATCTCTGATTCCTCTGCCTTTTCTAAACACAACCTGAACATCTGAAATTTCTTGGTTGGTGTAATACTGAAGCATAGCCTGGAGGATTTTGAGCATAATCTTACTAGCGTGGAAGATGAATGCAATTGTCCAGTGCTTTGACCATTCTTTAGTATTGCCCTTCTTGAGAATTGGGATGAGGATTGACATTTTCCAGTCCTGTGGCCACTGCTGGGTTTTCCAAATTTGCTGACATATTGAGTGAAGCACTTTGATAGCATCAACTTCTAGGATTTTAAATAGCTCTGCTGAACTCTATCACCTCTACTAGTTTTACTGACAGTAGTGCATCACAAGGCCCACTTGACTTGACATCCCAGAATGTCTGGCTCTGGGTACGTGACCACACCATTATGGTTATTTGGGTTATTAAGTACATTTTTTCTGTGTATTCTTTCTATCTCTTCTTGATCTTACATTATCATCATCTATGCAGTTTAATTACAATTGTTGTGTGGTTTTTTGCTTACCACTGTTTATTCTTCATCTTTCCTTACTGTTCCATGTGAGTTCTAAGTCTCTTCAGTTGTGTCCAACTCTTTGCAACCCTATGGACTGTAGCCCGCCAGACTCCACTGTCCATGAAATTCTCCAGGCAAGAATATTGGAGTGGGTTGCCATTATTCTTCCGCCTCCAAGGAATCTTCCCAATGCAGGTATTAAACTCATGTCTCTTATGTCTCCTGCATTGGCAGGTGGGTTCTTTACTGCTAGCACCACCTGAGAAGCCCACCTACTGTTAAGATTAGCTTCTTATTTGATGGAGAACTTTTCTGAGGATTTTTCTCAAATAGGCTCTGTGAGTGATACACTCTCTGAATCCTTATTTAAGTGCTAATGTCTTCACTTGTTTAGTCACTAAGTCATATACAACTCTTTTGTAATACTATGGACTGTAGCCCAACAGGCTCGTCTCTCCATGGGATTTCTCAAGCAAGAATACTGGAGTGGGTTGCCATTTCCTTCTCCAAGGGAATCTTCTCAACCCAGGGATTGAACCTGAGTCTCCTGCATTGCAGGAGGATTCTTTACTGCTGAGCCAGCCAGGATGGCATTGAGGCTGAGTGGCAAAGATTGCTCTTCTATCCTCTGAGTAGCACACAGATGCCTTTTCACTGTCATCAAGCTTCCAGTTTGCAGATGAAAAGTCTGAATATTTTTTTTCTTCAAAATATTTTCCCTTTGGAAACGTTTTGCTCTTTCTGTTATATTTCAAGAATTGTACCAGCATACTCTTAGGTATAGGTTTCCCAGGTGGTGCTGATGGTAAAAGACCTGCCTGCCAATGAAGGAAATGCAGGATACCTGGGTTTGATCCCTGGGTCTGGAAGATCCCCTGGAGGAGAGCATGGTGACCACTCCAGTATGGTGTGCTACGGTCCATAGGGTGACAAAGAGTCAGACAAGACTGAAGTAACACATGCACTCACTCTTAGGTACTTATCTTTTTTTGAGGTGAAATTCTCATACAATTAACACTTTGAAGAGTATGATTCAGTGGAATTTTGCATATTCCCGATGTTGTGCAACTATTACCTCTCTCAACTGTGTTGATCTTTTCAAAAAACTAGCTTGTGGTTTCATTGATTTCATTGATTCAATTACTCTTAGTCAAGTTGCAGGATACAAAATCAATGCATAGAAATCACTCGCATTTCTATATACTAACAATGAAAAATCAGAAACAGAAAGTAAGGAATCAATCCCATTCACCATTGCAACAAAAAGAATTAAATATCCACCATGAGTGGACACCCATGGCGGATTCATGTTTATGTATGGCAAAACCAATACAGTATTGTAAAGTAAAATAAAGTAAAAAAAAAAAAAAGATGGTCTCAGCATGGCCCATGGGTTCTGCAGAGGGCCAGCCAGACACCTCCTTTCTGGCCCCTATGTGGGTGAAGAGCCACTGAAAAGGAAAACAGAAATTCCCTGCTGCAAACAGGGAAAAAGTGTCCCCACTCCTTCTTCAAGTGTTTATTTTAGAAAGCTTGGTATTGTGCTTCCCTTTGAGAGGAGCAAGCCTCTCTTTAAAAGCAGAATAAATAAATAAATAATAATATAAAAGAAATAAAAATAAAAAAAAAAAAAAAAAAAGAAAATATTTAAAAATAAAAAAAATAATAAAAAAAAAAAAAAGAAGAAGAAGAAATTAAATATCTAGGAATAAACTAACCCCAGGAGACAAAAGAACTGTACACAGAAAATTATAAGACACTAACAAAAGAAATCAAAGATAACATAAACATATGGAGAGATATTCCATGTTCCTGGGTAGGAAGAATCAATATTGTGAAAATGACTATACTACCAAATGCAGTCTACATATTCAATGTGATCTCTGTTAAATTACCAAAGGCATTTTTCACAGAACTAGAACTAGAACAACAGTTTCACAATTCGTTTGGAAACACAAATACCCCAAATAGCAAAGCAGTCTTGAGAAAGAAGAATGAAGCTGAAGAAATCAACCTTCCTGACTTCAGATTATACTACAAAGCTATAGTTCAACACAGTATGGTATTGGCACAAAAACAGAAATATAGACCAATGGAACAAGATAAAAAGCCCAGAAATAAACCCATGCACCTTATAGGTACCTTTTTTTTTTAACAAAGGAGGCAAGAATATACAAAGGGGCAAAGAGAGCCTCTTCAATAAATGGAGCTGGGAAGACTGGACAGCTACATGTAAATGAATGAAATTAGAACACTTTCTAACACCACACACAAAGATAAACTCAAAATGGATTAAAGACCTAAATGTAAGGCCAGAAACTACAAAACTCTTAGAGGAAATCATAGGCAGAACACGACATAAATCAAAGCAAGATCCTCTATGACTCACCTCCTAGAGTAATGGAAATAAAAACAAAAGAGAAGGGGATGACCAAGGATGAGATGGCTGGATGGCATCACGGACTCGATGGACGTGAGTCTGAGTGAACTCCGAGAGATGGTGATGAACAGGGAGGCCTGGTGTGCTGCGATTCATGGGGTCGCAAAGAGTCGGACACGACTGAGTGACTGAGCTGAACTGAACTGAAACAAGTGGGACCTGATTAAACTTAAAAGTTTTGCACAGCAAAGGAAACTACAAGCAAGGTGAAAAGATAACCTTCAGAATGGGAGAAAATAATAGCAAATGAAACAGCTGACAAAGGATTAATTTCCAAAATATATAAGCAGCTCCTACAACTGAATGCCAGAAAAACAACCAACCCAATCAAAAAGTAGGGAAAAGACCTAAACAGACATTTCTCCAAAGAAGATATACAAATGGCTGACAAACACATGAGAAGACGTTCAACATCACTCATTATTAGAGAAATGTAAATCAAAACTACAATGAGACATCACCTCACACAGGTCAGAATGACCATCATCCAAAAGTCTATAAACAATAAACGCTGGAGAGAGTGTGGAGAAAAAGGAATGCTCTTGCACTATTGGTGGGAATATAAATTGATACAGCCACTATGGAAGATGTTATGGAGATTCCTTTAAAAACTAGGAATAAAACCACCATATGACCTAGGAATCCCACTCCTAGGCATATACCCTGAGGAAACCAAAATTGAAAAAGACACATGCATCTCATTGTTCATTGCAGCACTATTAATAGCTAGAACATGGAAGCAACCTAGGTGTCTGCCGGGGTCCAGCCCCAGTGGATCCAGGGTGATTCGAAGGGGAGATGGATAGGTGAGGAAAAACTTATTTATTTAGAGATATAAGATTAGATTAGGAAGAAACAGTATAGTAGGCAATTCAGGTGGAGAAAAGATGCTGAATAACTTGGTTTATGGGAAAAACCAATAAAACTTTGAGACAAGAAGTTTGCACCATCTACATTAGGCCACCGGCTCCCACTTGAATATCGAAGGGTGCTCTGCCTTAGGTTCCCTTTTACATGGATCTTAGAAGCCAGGGCAAGTAAGTAGACGTGGTGAGCCTCCCCGTTTCAGATGAGAATTCAGCCGGAAAAGAGGAGAAAAGAACGATATGGGGGAGCCCAGTATCGGTGCAAGACTCAAGACTTTATTTTCAAAATCAGCTTATATTCCCCAAGTTGTACATAAAGAAATAATGGAATATGCAGAGTTATGCAGGGGCAGCAGTCCTGACCCTCATCAAGACCAGGCTTTGTTTTTGCATACCTTCCAGTACACAAAAGGTCTCAGGTGGTTTACATTATCTTCTGACCAAGAGGCCTGTTAACATTTTTATGGCTCTCTTCCTAGATAAATGTCTATCAATCAGAAAACTCTTTTTCCCTAGAAGTGTTTTTTCTTTACTCTGCATCACCCTCAAAGTACTAAATAAAGTTACATTCCTGTAGAACAAAGGTGCAGTGGGTTAAAACAAAGAAAATACTTAACTCAAAGATCTAATGTTGCTAATACTAGGTCTACTATCTGTTTTTTCTATATACCACCTATATTTACAAATAAAAGATATGAAAATTTGGCAGCAAGTATTGGCTCAACAAATGAAACTTTTAATCAGTCCTATTCTAATGATTTTGACTCTTTGGAAGCCTCTTCATTTATAGGATGTTTTAAGCTTCCTGTGTGGTCAGGAGGCCGCAAACAATCACATGCACAGCTGTAAGAGTCCGGCAGGTAGGCTAGAAAGCCATCAGAGGAGGTTTTGGATTGAAACACTCATTATACCCAGGAGACTTATTATGTAAAAGCTCTAAATTAACTTTTTCCAGGAAAAGGTGGTGGAGGAATGGCCCCCTATTAATGTCAGAAGAGTAGATGGAAAGCATAACACAGTAAAGCAGGCAGACTATGGTTTTGAGGGGTGGATGCTCAGGAAATTCCAGGGGGACCACTAAAGCCTGATCATGCTCTTGTGTTTTGTCAGGCTTCCTTCCTCGTGACCTTTGCCATTGACAGATGAATGTATAAGAAGTTGTGGTGCATATACACAAAAGTATTAATTTCAGTTGTTCAGTCATGTCCGACTCTTTGCGAGCCCAGGAATCTCAGTATGTCAGGCCTCCCAGTTTGCTCAAACTCATGTCCATTGAGTCGGTGATGCCATCTAGCCATCTCATCCTCTGTCATCCCCTTCTCCTCCTGCCCCCAATCCCTCCCAGCATCAGGGTCTTTTCCAAGGAGTCAACTCTTTGCATGAGGTGGCCAAAGTATTGGAGTTTCAGCTTCAGCATCAGTCCTTCCAATGAACACCCAGGACTCATCTCCTTTAGGATAGACTGGTTGATCTCCTTGCAGTCCAAGGGACTCTCAAGAGTCTTCTCCAACACCACAGTTCAAAAGCATCAATTCTTCAGTGCTCAGCTTTCTTCACAATCCAACTCTTGCATTCATACATGACCACTGGAAAAACCATAGCTTTGACTAGACAGACCTTTGTTGGCAAAATAATATCTCTGCTTTTGAATATGCTATCTAGGTTGGTCATAACTTTCCTTCCAAGAAGTAAGTATCATTTAATTTCATGGCTGCAATCACTATATTACACAGCCATGAAAAGAAACACCTTTGAGTCAGTTCTAATGAGGTGGATGAACCTAGAACTTATTATACAGAGTGAAGTCAGAAAGAGAAAGATAAATATATTTTAAATGAGATGGCTGGATGGCATCACCAACTTGCTGGACATGAGTTTGGGAGAACTCTGGGAGTTGGTGATGGACAGGGAGGCCTGGCGTGCTGCAGTTCATGGGGTCACAAAGAGTCGGACATGACTGAGTGACTAAACTGAACTGAACTGAATGCATATATCTGAAATTTAGAAAAATGGCACTGAAGAATTTAGTTACAGGGCTGCAATGGAGAGAGAAACAGATATAGGGAATAGACTTATGGTCATGAGGAGAGGGGAGAAGAGGGTGAGATGTATGGAAAGAGTGGCATGAAAACTTACATCACCATATGTAACATAGCTAGCCAAGGGGAATTTGGTGTATGGCTCTGGAAACTCAAAAAGGGGCTCTCCATCAACCAAGAGGAGTAGGATGGGGAGGGACATGGGAGGGAGGTTCAAGAGGAAAGGGATATATGAATACCTATGGCTGATTCATGTTGAAGTTTGACAGAAAACAACAAAATTCTGTAAAGCAATTATTCTTCAATTTAAAATTTTTAAAAATATACATAACATAGAATTTACCATTTTAAACATTTGAAGTGCACATATCAGTGTCTTAAGTATATTTACAATATTGTGTAACTATCACTATTATCCATTCCCAGAGGAATTTTTCAGATATATTTAAATCTTTGGTTCTTATAGAATTTATTTTGATACAAGATATTTGGTATGAATATGTTTTTTCCCTTATGGCTAGCCAATTGTCTCAAAGTAATTTATTGTGTCTTTTCTGAACTTACCATGACTATTCGTGTGCTAATACTCTGTTGCTTTAACATCTGTAGTTTTAGGATATGTTATAACATCTGGTAGACCTATTCCCTCAATTATGCTTATATTTCAGAATGTTTTTGAGTATTCTTGTGTCATAATTTCCCATATAAAAAAATCTAGATTTAAAACCAAAACTTTGTTGGTAATTTTTCACTAGGATCACATTTAATCTATAAATTAATTTAGGATAACCAATTTCTTTACAATTTAACCTTCCTATT
>SJYC01012443.1:0-22879 GCA_006408675.1 Madoqua kirkii | reverse complement strand
GCCCCCAATCCCTCCCAGCATCAGGGTCTTTTCCAAGGAGTCAACTCTTTGCATGAGGTGGCCAAAGTATTGGAGTTTCAGCTTCAGCATCAGTCCTTCCAATGAACACCCAGGACTCATCTCCTTTAGGATAGACTGGTTGATCTCCTTGCAGTCCAAGGGACTCTCAAGAGTCTTCTCCAACACCACAGTTCAAAAGCATCAATTCTTCAGTGCTCAGCTTTCTTCACAATCCAACTCTTGCATTCATACATGACCACTGGAAAAACCATAGCTTTGACTAGACAGACCTTTGTTGGCAAAATAATATCTCTGCTTTTGAATATGCTATCTAGGTTGGTCATAACTTTCCTTCCAAGAAGTAAGTATCATTTAATTTCATGGCTGCAATCACTATATTACACAGCCATGAAAAGAAACACCTTTGAGTCAGTTCTAATGAGGTGGATGAACCTAGAACTTATTATACAGAGTGAAGTCAGAAAGAGAAAGATAAATATATTTTAAATGAGATGGCTGGATGGCATCACCAACTTGCTGGACATGAGTTTGGGAGAACTCTGGGAGTTGGTGATGGACAGGGAGGCCTGGCGTGCTGCAGTTCATGGGGTCACAAAGAGTCGGACATGACTGAGTGACTAAACTGAACTGAACTGAATGCATATATCTGAAATTTAGAAAAATGGCACTGAAGAATTTAGTTACAGGGCTGCAATGGAGAGAGAAACAGATATAGGGAATAGACTTATGGTCATGGGGAGAGGGGAGAAGAGGGTGAGATGTGTGGAGAGAGTAGCATGAAAACTTATATCACCATACGTAACATAGCTAGCCAAGGGGAATTTGGTGTGTGGCTCTGGAAACTCAAAAAGGGGCTCTCCATCAACCAAGAGGAGTAGGATGGGGAGGGACATGGGAGGGAGGTTCAAGAGGAAAGGGATATATGAATACCTATGGCTGATTCATGTTGAAGTTTGACAGAAAACAACAAAATTCTGTAAAGCAATTATTCTTCAATTTAAAATTTTTAAAAATATACATAACATAGAATTTACCATTTTAAACATTTGAAGTGCACATATCAGTGTCTTAAGTATATTTACAATATTGTGTAACTATCACTATTATCCATTCCCAGAGGAATTTTTCAGATATATTTAAATCTTTGGTTCTTATAGAATTTATTTTGATACAAGATATTTGGTATGAATATGTTTTTTCCCTTATGGCTAGCCAATTGTCTCAAAGTAATTTATTGTGTCTTTTCTGAACTTACCATGACTATTCGTGTGCTAATACTCTGTTGCTTTAACATCTGTAGTTTTAGGATATGTTATAACATCTGGTAGACCTATTCCCTCAATTATGCTTATATTTCAGAATGTTTTTGAGTATTCTTGTGTCATAATTTCCCATATAAAAAAATCTAGATTTAAAACCAAAACTTTGTTGGTAATTTTTCACTAGGATCACATTTAATCTATAAATTAATTTAGGATAACCAATTTCTTTACAATTTAACCTTCCTATTTAATGTAATACGATATGTTTTTCTGTTTGTTCAAGCTTCCCTGGTGGCTCAGAGGGTAAAGAATCTGCCTGCCTAGGTTTGATCCCTGGGTCGGGAAGATCCTCTGGAAAAGGGAATGGCTACCTGCTTCAGTATTCTTGCCTGGAGAATTCCATGGACAGAGGAGCCTGGCAAGCTACAGTCCATAGGGTCACAAAGAAGTGGGACGCTGCTGAGTGACTAACACTTTCACTTTCACTTTTTTCTATTTCTTCAATAATTATTCTATGTGTTTCTATAGCATTTTATATTTTTGCCATGTATCTTCGACACATTTCTTGTTATGTTTACATATTAGGCATTTTGCTTTCCTGATGTCGTCTTTCTGGTTATTAGTATTGTGTAATATGTTCATTTATTTCTTTATTTAATTTTGTATATAACCTTTTTCCTGAATTCTATTATTTGTAAGAATTTTTCTATGGATTTTTTGGATTTTTCAAGTAAAAATTAAATCATCCATATATTATGATAATACAATGCTCTTCTTTGAAATTTTATATCTCATTTCTTTCTCTGGTCTGTTGAAATAAATTTCGAGGCCCACGATTGAGCCATTCCTGTCTGGGGTGCCATGTCAGCAAACCCAAACTTAAATAAATTTCATATTCTTATAAATGTTCTGCTTGACAAGAAAATGAAATATCCAGTCAGTCAATCCTTAAACACCAGACCAGCTGTGGGCTCTGCACTTATTTTCTTGTTCCTTGTTTATTTTCTATTTTTCTCTTCCTTATTCATTATTCTTTATCCTATAAAAGCTTCCTGCCACTCATCCTATTTTGCAGTTTTCTGGACCCTTGGAAATGGAGAATGGCCACTTCATTAAGTATTAAATAAAGCTGATCACCTAAGTTGCCTTTGTTAATCATATTTAAACAGATCTAACTGTACTAACTAGTATGTTATAATACTATTAAATATAGTGGGGAAGGTAGAATCATTTGTTCTGTAAGCTTTGGTTATAATTAATCTATCAAACTACTGTGCCTGTTACCTTTTAAAGAGTAGGTCTTAGACAATTTAGCCTATTTTTAAAATAAGGTAATGTGTTTTTATGATTTATATGAAAAACATATGTATTTGGCTCTTTGTCTATTACTCCTGAGACATAGCTCCTAAAGTCTTTGCAGCTTCCTACATAAGCATTCCAGGAGTAAGTTATGACCAACCTAGACAGCACTTTAAAAAGCAGAGACATTACTTTGCCAACAAAGGTCCGTCTAGTCAAAGCTATGGTTTTTCCAGTAGTCATGTATGGATGTGAGAATCGGACTGTAAAGAATGCTGAGTGCTGAAGAATTGATGCTTTTGAACTGTGGTGTTGGAGAAGACTCTTGAGAGTCCCTTGGACTGCAAGGAGATCCAACCAGTTCATCTTAAAGGAAGTCAGTCCTGAATATTCATTGGAAGGGCTGATGCTGAAGCTGAAACTCCAATTCTTTGGCCATCTGATGTGAAGAACTGATTCATTTGAAAAGACCCTGATGCTGGGAAAGATTAAAGGCAGGAGGAGAAGGGGATGAAAGAGGAAGAGACGGTTGGATGGCATCACTGGTTTGATGGACATGAGTTTGGATAAACTCCAGGGGTTGATGACAAACAGGGAGGCCTGACATGCTGCAGTCTATGGTGTCACAAAGAGCTGGACATGACTGAACTGAATATTGTTCCCAGTTACTGAATTAGCTCCAGAGCAACAAGGTGAAATGGTTTTCTTTTGTTATTCCTAACAAACCCCTTTTATACCACAACTGAAATTTATGATCAGTAGGTGACTTTGGAAAGCTCCTTGGGATGGGAGGGAAGCAAGCCTGATAGCAAGTTGAAACTTACAGTCCCATGCTCTGTTATGCTGACAGGGGAGAAGGCCTAGCAACTGAGTTTAATCATCAGTGACCAGTGATTCAATCAGTTCTGCCTGTGTAATGAAGTCCCCATAAAGACCCAAAAGGATGGGACTAGGAGAGCTTCTGGGTTGGTGGACCCAAGTAGGTGTTTGGAGGGTGGCACTCCAGGAGAGGGCATGCAAGCTCAGCACCTTTTCCTACATGCTTGGCCTGACCCATCTTGCTCATCTGGCTGTTCAGAAATTATGTTTTTAAATAAAAAACCAGTGCTCTAGTAAGCAAACTGATCTTCTGTTGTTCTGTAAACTGCTCTAGCAAGTTAATCAAACCTGACAAGAAGATCATGGGAATCTTTAATTTATAGCCAGTCTGTCAAAAGCACAGCTAAGCTGGACTTGTTACAAGTGTCTGAAGTTGGGAGAGAATAAGGGATTGAACCTTTAATCTGTGAGATCTAACAAGCTGATCTGACAGGAAGATAGTGTTACAACTGCGTCAAATTGTAGGAAACCCAGGTGGTAACCGGTAAATGACAAAATTGCTTGGTGTGGGGAAAAGAACTCTACATCTAGCATCAAAAGTAGTTTGCTAGCATCAGAGAATAGAGGAGAAACACAGGAGTGTGTTTCCATAGCAGGTAGTTCATCTGCTTAGATTTTTTTTTTTCTCTTCTGGACTCAGTATTGGTAAATTATATTTTTCTAGAGCCACTGCATCTCAATTTTCAATATATTTGCATAAAGTTAAGCAGAATAGAGTTTAACTTTACTTTTATACATGGTTACTTCCTGCTTTTAATTTCTTCTTTTAGGTCTTTAGGCTTTCAAGGAAGCATTTTGAAAGACTGGAGACACAAGATCGAGCTGGTGTGCTACTGGTGGTGATTCATTGGTTTCATTTTCTTTCAGACAAAACACTGCAAGGCAATGTTTGGTGTTTTTGAAGAGAGAACTAAATCACTAAAGAGAAAGCAAATAGAGTTCAGGAAGAGATAGGAATGAGGGAATTTCCAGAGACTAGCAATTTAATTCGGAGAAGGCAATGGCACCCCATTCCACTACTCTTGCCTGGAAAATCCCATGGACCGAACAGCCTGGTGGGCTAAAGTCTATGGGATCGCTAAGAGACACGACTGAGTGACTTTACTTTCACTTTTCACTTTTGTGCATTGGAGAAGGAATGGAGAATCCCAGGGCTGGGGGAGCCTGGTGGGCTATCGGCTATTTGGTTGCACAGAGTCATACACGACAAGTGACTTGACAGCAGCAGCAGCAGCAATTTAATAAAGACACTTTGCAAGAGCTCCATACAGCTGTAAAGCTTCAGTCAGTCAGTTCAGTTGTTAAGTTGTGTCCAACTCTTTGCGACCCCATGAATCACAGCACGCCAGGCCACCCTGTCCATCACCAACTCATGGAGATCACTCAAACTCATGTCCATCGAGTCGGTGATGCCAACCAGCCATCTCATCCTCTGTTATCCCCTTCTCCTCTTGCCCCCAATCCCTCCCAGCATCAGAGTCTTTGCCAATGAGTCAACTCTTCGCATGAGGTAGCCAGAGTACTAGAGTTTCAGCTTTAGCATCAGTCCTTGCAAAGAACACCCAGGACTGATCTCCATTAGAATGGACTGGTTGGATCTCCTTGCAGTCCAAAGGTCTCTCAGGAGTCTTCTCCAACACCACAGTTCAAGAGCATCAATTCGTTGGCGCTCAGCTTTCTTCACAGTCCAAATCTCACATCTGTACATGACCAAGGGAAAAACCATAGTCTTGACTAGATGGACCTTTGTTGGCAAAGTAATGTCTCTGCTTTTGAATATGCTATCTAGGTTGGTGGTAACTTTCCTTCCAAGGAGTAAGCGTCTTTTAATTTCATGGCTGCAGTCACCATCTGCAGTGATTTTGGAGCCCCCCAAAATGAAGTCTAACATTGTTTCCACTGTTTCTCCATCTATTCTGCATGAAGTGATGGGACTAGATGCCATGATCTTCGTTTTCTGAATGTTGACCTTTAAGCCAACTTTTTCACTCTCTTCTTTCACTTTCATCATGAGGCTTTTTAGTTCTCCTTCGCTTTCTGCCATAAGAGTGGTGTCACCAGCTTATCTGAGGTATTGATATTTCTCCCAGCAATCTTAGATCTGTTTATTTGTGTGGTTGCAAGCTGCCTGACTCTTGAGTCTTTTTTGATTTTGTCTTTTGGCTTTTTTGCTGTTGTTGTTATCTCTCTCATATTTAAATAAGTTTATTAAGTTATTTCTCTCAGGCTACAGAAAATATTATTTACATGCTCAGGGAGATAAAGCTACAATTTACAAGAAAACTGAGAAAAATGACTAGAGAAAAACTGGTGCCACTATTTCTAGATCCCAGCTGAGAGGAGCTACCCCATGGCTCAGGCCAGGGGTGGCAGCCGGGAGAAGCAGCCCAAGGAGCTGTGGCTTCGAGGTCGTAGGAGGGCCTAGGGGAGCTATCCCACGTTGAAGTTCAGGAAGGGCGGCGGTAAAAAGATACCCCTCGTCCAAGGTAAGGAGCAACAACTGTGCTTTGCTGGAGCAGCCTTGAAGAGATACCCCACTCCCAAGGTAAGAGAAACCCAAGTAAGATGGTAGGTATTGCAAGAGGGCATCAGAGGGCAGGCATACTGAAACCATACTCACAGAAAACTAGTCAATCTAATCACACTAGGACCACAGCCTCGTCTAGCTCAGTGAAACCAAGCAATGCCTGTGGGGCAACCCAAGATGGGCGGGTCATGGTGGAGAGGTCTGACAGAATGTGGTCAACTGGAGAAGGGAATGGCAATCCACTTCAGTATTCTTGCCTTGAGAACCCCATGAATAGTATGAAAAGGCAAAATGATAGGATACTGAAAAAGAAACTCCCAGGTCATTGGTGCCCAATATGCTACTGGAGCCAGAAAGAATGAAGGGATGGAGCCAAAGCAAAAACAATACCCAGCTGTGGATGTGACTGGTGATAGAAGCAAGGTCTGATGCTGTAAAGGGCAATATTTCATAGGAATCTGGAATGTCAGGTCCATGAATCAAGGCAAATTGGAAGTGATCAAACAAGAGATGGCAAGAGTGAACGTCAACATTCTAGGAATCAGTGAACTAAAATGGACTGGAATGGGTGAATTTAACTCAGAGGACCATTATATCTACTACTGAGGGCAGGAATCTCTCAGAAGAAATGGAGTAGCCATCATGATCAACAAAAGAGTCTGAAATGCAGTACTTGGATGCAATCTCAAACACGACAGAATGATCTCTGTTTATTTCCAAGGCAAACCATTCAATATCACAGTTATCCAAGTCTATGCCCCAACCAGTAACACTGAAGAAGCTGAAGTTGAACCGTTGGTTTTATGAAGACCTACAAGACCTTTTAGAACTGGCACCCAAAAGGTGCCCGTTTCATTTAGGGGAATGGAATGCAAAGTAGGAAGTTAAGAAACATCTGGAGTAACAGGCAAATTTGGCCTTGGAAAACAGAATGAAGCAGGGCAAAGACTAATAGAGTTTTGCCAAGAAAATGCACTAGTCATAGCAAACACCCTCTTCCAACAACACAAGAGAAGATTCTACACATGGGCATCACCAGATTCTACACATGGGCATCACCAGATTCTACACATGGGCATCAACACTGAAATCAGATTGATTATATTCTTTGCAGCCAAAGATGGAGAAGCTCTATACAGTCAACAAAAACAAGACCAGGAACAAACTGTGGCTCAGATCATGAACTCCGTATTACCAAATTCAGACTCAAATTGCAGAAAGTACGGAAAACTCCTAGACCATTCAGATATGACCTAAATCAAATCCCTTATGATTATACAGTGGAAGTGAGAAATAGATTGAAGGGCCTAGATCTGATAGATAGAGTGCCTGATGAACTATGGAATGAGGTTCGTGACATTGTACAGGAGACAGGGATCAAGACCATCTCCATGGAAAAGAAATGCAAAAAAGCAAAATGGCTGTCTGGGGAAGCCTTAGAAATAGCTGTGAGAAGAAGAGAGGCAAAAAGCAAAGGAGAAAAGGAAGGATATAAGCATCTGAATGCAGAGTTCCAGAGAATAGCAAGAAGAGATAAGAAAGCTTTCTTCAATGATTAATGCAAAGAAATAGAGGAAAAGAACAGAATGGGAAAGACTAGAGATCTCTTCAAGAAAATTAGAGATACCAAGGGAACATTTCATGCAAAAATGGACTTGACAAAGGACAGAAATAGTCTGGACCTAACAGAAGTAGAAGACATTAAGAAGAGGTGGCAAGAATACACAGAGGAACTGTACAAAAAAGATCATCATGACCCAGATAATCATGATGGTATGATCACTAATCTAGAGCCAGATATCCTGGAATGTGAAGTCAAGTGGGCCTTAGAAAGCATCACTACAAACAAAGCTAGTGGAAGTGATGGAATTCCAGTTGAGCTGTTTCAAATCCTGAAAGATGATGCTGTGAAAGTGCTGCACTCAATATGCCAGCAAATTTGGAAAACTCAGCAGTGGCCACAGGACTGGAAAAGGTCAGTTTTCATTCCAATCCCAAAGAAAGGCAATGCCAAAGAATGCTCAAACTACCGCACAATTGCACTCATCTCACATGCTAGTAAAGTAATGCTCAAAATTCTCCAAGCCAGGCTTAAGCAATGTGAACTGTGAACTTCCAGATGTTCAAGCTGGTTTTAGAAAAGGCAGAGGAACCAGAGATCAAATTACCAAAATCCCCTGGATCATGGAAAAAGCAAGAGAGTTCCAGAAAAACATCTATTTCTGCTTCATTGACTATGCCAAAGCCTTTGACCATGTGGTTCACAAGAAACTGTGGAAAATTCTGAAAGAGATGGGAAAACCAGACCACCTAACCTGCCTTTTGAGAAATCTGTATGCATGTCAGGAAGCAACAGTTAGAACTGGACATGGAACGACAGACTTGTTCCAAATAGGAAAAAGAGTATGGCAAGGCTGTATATTGTCACCCTGCTTATTTAACTTATATGCAGAGTATATCATGAGAAACACTGGGGTGGAAGAAACACAAGCTGGAATCAAGATTGCCGAGAGACATATCAATAACCTCAGGTATGCAGATGACACCACCCTTATGGCAGAAAGTGAAGAGGAACTCGAAAGCCTCTTGATGAAGGTGAAAGAGGAGAGTGAAAAAGTTGGCTTAAAGCTCAACATTCAGAAAACGAAGATCGTGGCATCCGGTCCCATCACTTCATGGGAAATAGATGAGGAAACAGTGGAAACAGTGTCAGACTTTATTTTTAGGGGGCTCCAAAATCACTGCAGATGGTGATTGCAGCCATGAAATTAAAAGACGCTTACTCCTTGGAAGAAGCTTCCCTGGTGGCTCAGAGGTTAAAGTGTCTGCCTACAATGTGGGAGACCTGGGTTCGATCCCTGGATCAGGAAATTCCCCAGGAGAGGGAAATGGCAATCCACTCCAGCACTCTTGCCTGGAACATCCCGTGCACCGAGGAGCCTGATAGGCTGCAGTCCATGGGGTCACAAAGAGTCGGATACGACTGAGCAACTTTACTAGATAGCATATTCAAAAGCTGAGACATTACTTTGCTGACTAAGGTCCGTCTAGTCAAGGCTGTGGTTTTTCCTGTGGTCATGTATGGATGTGAGAGTTGGACTGTGAAGAAGGCTGAGCGCCGAAGAATTGATGCCTTCGAACTGGGTGTTGGAGAAGACTCCTGAGAGTCCTTTGGACTGCAAGGAGATCCAACCAGTCCATTCTGAAGATCAGCCCTGGGATTTCTTTGGAAGGAATGATGCTAAAGCTGAAACTCCAGTACTCTGGCTACCTCATGTGAAGAGTTGACTCACTGGAAAAGACTTTGATGCTGGGAGGGATTGGGGGCAGGAGGAGAAGGGGACGACAGGGGATGAGATGGCTGAATGGCATCACTGAGTCAATGAGCATGAGTTTGAGTGAACTCTGGGAGTTGGTGATGGACAGGGAGGCCTGACATGCTGCAATTCATGGGGTTGCAAAGAGTCGGACACGACTGAGTGACTGAACTGAACTGATCCCTAGATCCCAATTTCTGATTTCCAGTTCTTTTTCTAGTGCAGCTTCTGGAATCCATTAGAACATACAGAATAGGGCCAAATCCAACAATGACTGAAAGGCTGATAAGAACAATGTAAATAAAGTCATTTCCATCTCTCATGTATACCAAACATCCTGTGTGCCCTGCCTTAAGGGTACATGAAAAAATACACCCATAAAACTTTCTTTTGCAAATTTTCAAGGAACTGAAATCAAATATGATGATATGACACCATATCCTTTAAATGTCTTGAAAGTATAATGGTAAATGAAGGACAAGCACTCACTAGTTCAATCAGTTCTTAAAAGTATGAAACCAGTACTTTCTGAATCAGCTTTAATCCAGGATGCATTTACAGGAAAGAGTTCTTGTTTTGTCACTGTTTACGGAATGTAAAGGATACTGTGACTAGAGCCACTGGGACCCACCCAGCTACCTGCCCTGCCCTCTCAAGTGGGACTTACATACACACAGCCTTGTTATTGTTGCTCTCAGTCTGTTTATAATTCAGCTGATGCCTGTTTGGGCAAGGCAGGAGCAGCTGCACTGTCTCGGGGGGACTTCCACCCCTCATTGGTTGTTTGGCAACTAAAATGCACAGATAGAGAGCAGATGGGCAGATGGCTTCCTGTGTTGCCCTTGCCCTCCCACCTACACAGCTCTCTGAGAACATTGACAGGTGCTGTAATGGCAGAACAGGGTAAGAACTCTGGAAGCACAGAGGGGCTAGCCTAGATGTAACTACATCTCAAAAAAAAAAAAAAAATCAGGACAACCTAAACTGCTCACTGGTCGCACAAACTCCATGACCTTAATAAGCTAATTTTAGCATTTGCTGACTAAAAAAAGGAAAAAGAATCAGATTGTGGAGGACACTAATGGAGCAGCTGTTGCCTTGCTGAAAAATGTAAATGAGATCATTTTCCTAGAGGTTGGGGAGGGAAGAAAGGGTCAGAAATAGGGAGAGGAGAGTAGTTTCTTTTAAAAAGCAGAATTTTCCCTATCCCTGAATTAAGAGGTCAGAGAGGAGTGTGGGGAGTGGGGGTGGGGAAGATTAAGACTGAGGGCCATGCAGCCCTCATCAGCCTCTCTGCAGGCTGAGACAAAACAGGGTCCTGGAGGTGGAGGTGGGGAGGAGTTTAGGATGGAGTGCAATCTCTGTGTCACCACAATCCCTTTGATTCCAAAAGGGAAATCTTTTCTCTTTTTAACCTGCTGGATTATAATAAAGCCATCAATTATGAAACAATGAAACAATACTTTTTTCTTATAAATGTCTCTTTGCAAATCTTTCATCAAGATAGCAAAGTATAACACAATGTACATGAGTATTTTGTGTCCCTACGTCAGACACTGGTCAGAATGTGCTGTTTCATTTAATTTCCTAAATAACACATAAAGTTAGGTGTTATTCTATCCATTTTACAAGTAAGAAAGTTGACGCTCAGATAGGTAAAGCCCACTTATCCCAAGGTATATACGTTGGCTGAAGATTTTATGGCCAATATGGGGCAGGACCAGAATTTGTGACCCAATGGGTCTGACTACAGAGTTCAGCCTTACTTTGCACCATAAAAACGTTGGGGTACAAAGTCAGAGGGCCAACTCACAATCCACACACAAGACAGCATCTGCAGCCTTATCCCAGCCTCCGCGGAGTTGAAAACAACTGTAACCACACATAAAGGTCATCATCTGTAACCACACATAAAGGTCATCATATGAGAGGTCAGGATCCCATTTCCCCCACCTCCCCCCAACCCCTCTACCCTCCACCTCTGCAGATGTCCCCACAGCTCAGATGTCCCTGAATATGGGGCAATGGGAGCTTGTCCCAGTCCCTCAGTCATCCCACATGTCCCTCTCAGGCTGTAAGAAGAAGAAGAAATTTGGGGGATGGGGCTGGAGGTGGAGGTAAGGATGGAGAGAAGGGCCTGAGATTGTGGAGATAGTTTTGCCAAACCAGAATCCGAAAAATGAAACACTGCTCTAATCATTTCAGCAGCAGCAGCCCCACAAGGCAGGGCTAATAATTGCCTTTTGAAGTAAGGGTTTGATGGTGATTTTCCCATCCTGAGGAACTTGCAGACATTCCAGAAAGGCCCTCATCCCTGTTTCCTCCCCTTCAACCCTCAAAGAAGCTTGAGAAACAGGATGTTGGTATCAGGCAAGCTCCACTGCCCACCAGTCTTCCTCACACCTGACTCAGCCTCTCATCACCCTGTTCCAGGAGCAGCCCCACCTGTCCTGTTACTCACCAAAAATGAGACTGATTTGGAGAATCAGCGTCTGGGTGAGGAGCCAGCAGCTGCATAAGGAGTCCATGACTGCCTGCTGACTGTGTCAGACCTCTGGCTCCTCCTCTTCTTGCTCCCCGCCCCTCTCCTCTTTGGTCCTTGCCTGATGAGTCAAAGCAGAAAGTAAAAAAATTAGAGTTTTTTTCCTGATAAAAATTATCCGTGTTGATTATTTAAAATTTGGAAAATATAGAAATCTGTACAGAAGAATAAAGAATCACTTGTTATCACATCTCATAAATCTAACCATCAAAAACATTCTATTTTTCCAGGTTATCATGATATTATTGACATGCAGTACATGTAAGTTTAAAAGTACACAACATGATCATGAGATACATGTATGATTGCAAAATAATTACCACAATGAAGATAGTTAATATCTCTCACCCCTCACATAATGACTGTGTGTGTGTGATGATAACATTTAGGATTGTTTTATTCTTTTGACAAGTTTCAAGTATATGCAGTATTGTTAATTACAGTCACCTTGCCATGCAGTAGATCCCCAGAGTTTATTCATCCTAATTATCTACTATTACTACTATTCACAATCCACACACAAGACAGCATCTGCAGCCTTATCCCAGCCTCCGCGGAGTTGAAAACAACTGTAACCACACATAAAGGTCATCATCTGTAACCACACATAAAGGTCATCATATGAGAGGTCAGGATCCCATTTCCCCCACCTCCCCCCAACCCCTCTACCCTCCACCTCTGCAGATGTCCCCACAGCTCAGATGTCCCTGAATATGGGGCAATGGGAGCTTGTCCCAGTCCCTCAGTCATCCCACATGTCCCTCTCAGGCTGTAAGAAGAAGGAAGAAATTTGGGGGATGGGGCTGGAGGTGGAGGTAAGGATGGAGAGAAGGGCCTGAGATTGTGGAGATAGTTTTGCCAAACCAGAATCCGAAAAATGAAACACTGCTCTAATCATTTCAGCAGCAGCAGCCCCACAAGGCAGGGCTAATAATTGTCTTTTGAAGTAAGGGTTTGATGGTGATTTTCCCATCCTGAGGAACTTGCAGACATTCCAGAAAGGCCCTCATCCCTGTTTCCTCCCCTTCAACCCTCAAAGAAGCTTGAGAAACAGGATGTTGGTATCAGGCAAGCTCCACTGCCCACCAGTCTTCCTCACACCTGACTCAGCCTCTCATCACCCTGTTCCAGGAGCAGCCCCACCTGTCCTGTTACTCACCAAAAATGAGACTGATTTGGAGAATCAGCGTCTGGGTGAGGAGCCAGCAGCTGCATAAGGAGTCCATGACTGCCTGCTGACTGTGTCAGACCTCTGGCTCCTCCTCTTCTTGCTCCCCGCCCCTCTCCTCTTTGGTCCTTGCCTGATGAGTCAAAGCAGAAAGTAAAAAAATTAGAGTTTTTTTCCTGATAAAAATTATCCGTGTTGATTATTTAAAATTTGGAAAATATAGAAATCTGTACAGAAGAATAAAGAATCACTTGTTATCACATCTCATAAATCTAACCATCAAAAACATTCTATTTTTCCAGGTTATCATGATATTATTGACATGCAGTACATGTAAGTTTAAAAGTACACAACATGATCATGAGATACATGTATGATTGCAAAATAATTACCACAATGAAGATAGTTAATATCTCTCACCCCTCACATAATGACTGTGTGTGTGTGATGATAACATTTAGGATTGTTTTATTCTTTTGACAAGTTTCAAGTATATGCAGTATTGTTAATTACAGTCACCTTGCCATGCAGTAGATCCCCAGAGTTTATTCATCCTAATTATCTACTATTACTACTACTACTAAGTCACTTCAGTCGTGTCTGACTCTGTGTGACCCCATAGATGGCAGCCCACCAGGCTCCCCCGTCCCTGGGATTCTCCAGACAAGAACACTGGAGTGGGTTGCCATTTCCTTCTCAAGTTTTCCTTTAAAATTGGAGGAAGTTACAGTTCAGTACACACAGGAAAGTTGTATTCGACTCTTAATTAAAGTTTGTACTTTTTGACCAACATCTCCCCATCTGCCAGCCCAGACAATGACCATTCTACTATTTCTGAGTTCAGCTTTTTTAGATCCTACATATAAGTGAGATCATGCAGTACTTGCTTTTCTCTGTCTGATTTATTTCCCCTATCATATGGCCCTCAAGGTCACCAAGTTCTCACAAAAGGCAAAACTTCCTGCTTTTTATGGCAAAATGTTTTCGTTATCTGTTAATCCACCAATGGGCATTTAGGTGTTTCCATGTCTTGACTGAAATGAACATGGAGCTGGGGGATGGGGCAAATATGTCTTTGAGATCCTGATTTCATTTCCTTCAGATATATACCCAGAAGTGGAATTGCAGGATGATATAGCAGTTCTACTTTGAATGTTTTGAGGAAGTTCTATACTGTTTTACATAAAGGCTGTACAAGTTTACATCCCCACTAACAGTGACTAGAACTTCCCTGGTAGCTCAGTGGTAAAAAAAAAAAAATCCACCTGCAATGCGGAAGACTCAGATTTGATCCTTGGGTCAGAAAGGCCCTCTAAAGAAGGAAATGGCAACCCACTCCAGTATTCTTGCCTGAGGAATCCCATAGACAGAGGAGCCTGGCAGTCTATGTATGGGGTTGCAGAAGAGTCAGACACAACTTAGCAACTAAAAACAACAGTAGACAAGGATTTCCTTTTCTCCAGAGCCTCACCAATACTTATTGTCTCTTGTCTTTTTGACAATAGCCATTCTAACAGATGTGAAATGCTTTCTTATTGTAATTTTGATTGCATTACCCTGATGATTAGAGATGTTGAATGTCTTTCATGTACCTGTTAGCCATTTGTATGTCTTCTTTATAAAATGTCTATTCAGTTCCTCTGTCCATTTTTTAAATTGATTATAGGCACTCTTCTGTAGTTCTCCCTGGATATGTTTGTCTGTGCATTTTGAAATATAATTAGAAAAAAAGATTAACTTTTTAGATAAAGTAGTATTCTCCAAAGTGTGTTACCTGAGATGATCCACGGAAATAGAAGAATAAAATAGAAGAATTTTCTATCTATATTTTTATTTACAATAAGAAAGAAGAACTCACTCATAGCACATAATAGAATTTCCTCGACACCCCAACTTGGTCTGTTTGTCAGTCACAGGTGAGTGAATTACCTCAAGAGAAATGCCAAGGTTGAGAGTGGTACTCTCATTTGCTGGGTCAGTTTCAGATGATTGGGCTTGAAGAGACATGAAAATCACTGAATTAACCAGAATAGAGTGGTTAAGGTAAGAAGCTCTCTTGACATGTGTGAACTAGAAAAAACACATGTAAGGGAAAGGACAAGAAGAAGACAGCTGACCCTCTCTTACACCTGATTAAGTTGTCAGCACATTATGAGGCAAAATTGATGACAGAATTAACCTGAACAAGAAATTCACCAAAAACTTAAATACAAATAACATGCTTGGAAATTTCCAAGTATAAATCTAGAAAGGAGTCTTGGAGGAGTAAATTTACATCTTAGCATCAAATTAGAAATAGTGTATAAATTGGTAAAATTTGACATTTGGGGATGGAGGGAAAATATTAGGGGAAAAATTCAAAGTTGTTTAGGTCATGATGAGATCTCTCTTACTAGTTGCCAAATATATTTCTAACAGACACAGGTGTTTGTTGTCGTGTTGCTTTAAAATAGAAGCATAATGTAAATAGTCTAAATGCCCTTGCTTTAATTTTTGAAGAAAAAAATTCAAATAAAAATTCAGGAATACCCTATGAAATATGGATTTGTCTCCACTACCATTAATAATAACCTTACTATAAATGTCTATTGAATCTTGAAGTATAAGCTAAGGTTGTATGAACCATCATGAACTGCAACTATTAAAATACTGTTTGTTTCATGGATAGCTCATATTTTTACAGATTTTTTAATAGATTATAACTTCTAGTGTGTGACTTTAAAAATGTAATTCACATTTAGTAAGTATACATAGTGGGATTGCCTGCTTAAAACCTTTTGTCTTTCACAACCTTGTATAAAAAGTTTGTAGAATGCTCATATACACTCTATTCCTTTACCTTCTCTACCTTTTAATGGTTTTGATGACAACCATCCTATTTTCAGTTCTTTTAGCAGTTTTCTATAAATAAATAAAAATTAATTTGAACCTGTTTTTCCTCTTATCATCAATGCTATGCATAGAATGCTATTTCCTTTTCCATGTTCAATGAAAACTGAGTATGTTTCCTGTCTTTCTCCCAGTTCTCAGTTTTGGTTGATATAATTTGAGGTTTTATATACAGTTTATATGGGTTTCCCACATGGCGCTAATAGTAAAGAATCCGCTTGCCAATTCAGGAGACATAACAGACGTGGGTTTGATCCCTGGGTTGGGAAGATCGCTTGGAGGAGGGCAGGGCAACCCACTCCAGTATTCTTGCCTGGAGAATCCCATGGACAGAGGAGCCTGGCAGGTTACAGTCTATTGGATTGCAAAGAGTCAGACACGACTAAAATGACTTAGTAAGTACAGCACAGATTCAGTTTATATAGTTATTGAATCTTATTTACATTATGTCTTCTTTTTTCCAAAAATTTAAAAATATTTACATTACAAGTTTGCTTCTCTAGCAGTTTGAAAGTAATGTGCTGAAGTGAGGCCAAGACCAAGTTGTTTTAAGAAAAAAAAAAGGGGATTCGATGTCAGGATTTCATGTAATAAGACTGGGATTTAATCTAGAAAGTCTCAGGAAAGTGGGAGCCATTTCTACTGCTTACATTGTTCCCTCTATTTTAAAGCAGTGTAGCGTTACAACAAACTTCGGTCTGTCAGAAATACATTCAGCTGCTAGTGAGAGAAATGTAATCATGATGACCTAAATAAATTGCAATCTTGTTTTTCTCATGTTTTCAAATAAACTCTGTAAGAATCAATGCAGAGCAAGCCATGGTAATTCTATGAGGAACCAAATTCCCAGAGTCCTTATATTTTTTCTGTTCACTGATGTGTGGTTTTCATTCTTGAGGTCACAGGATGGCTGCTGGAGCCCTAACCACCATGTACAAGTTCTGGACATTGCAAAAAAGAGAAGCAGGGAAGGGTAAGAGGCTTTTTCCCAAGTACCACCCAATGACTTTTGCTTGTATCTCATTGCCTTGCCCTGTATTATTAAGGGGGTCTGAGAAATGTCAATTTTTAGTTAAGCATACACTACCACCAAATATATAGTTAGAAACAGAAAGGATAGAGAGTAGGTAGGCAACTAGCAGTTTCATCCATAATACCCTTAAACATGATTCTTTGAGCATTTATATGGCTTTGCTCCTGTTAAGATAGTTCCCTAGAAGTAGAATTTTAAAGTCAAAATACAATGTGCATTTACAAGACTGATATATTGTCAGATTGCTTCCCCAAAATGCTGTGCATGTTTACATTCCCACAAACAGTGTATGAGAGTTCCCATTTTTCCATAGCCTTGCCAATATTGGCCATTATTAGCTTGATTGTCAGTTTGATATATGAAAATTGATATCTTTTTCACTTTTTATTTCCCTGATAACTGGTGAATTTGAGCATCTTTTTACAAGTTAACTTATTGACTTTTACAAATTGAGGTTTGTCTAGGCAAAATACTCTTCCAACTAAGTCACCCTTCACCCCCTCATCCAAACTACCCAAACCAAGACTAGGTTTGTAAAGAGTATTCAGAGCTAGAGATGTGTAGAAAGTTGATTGAGCCAATAAAGATAAGTTCTATGACACAGCGTCTGAAAGGGAAGTTGAGTTTTATTCTGGACAGAGTGAAATTCTAATGAGGAAGAAAAGGCCAAGGGAGATGCTTGTTAATCAGAGTCATAAGATCTAGATGAAGAGAGAGACAGAAAAGTGATTGTTTAGGATGTTCTGGGAAACTGTTGATTCAATTCCTATACTTGGCTCACAATGAGGGTCTCTATCTGGGGTTACTCCTGATAGCAGTAGAACTGTCTGAGAAGACAAAAGAATTCAGCTCAGTTCCTGCCAAAGGCTTGGTTGACTTATGGTGTTACAGACTCGTCCAGCTTGAATAGGGAGATCCTTTTCTTTAGGATTTTCTACCCAACATAAAAACCCCATGGCAGCAGCGGCAGTTAAGTCGTGTCAGTCGTGTCCAACTCTGTGCAATCCCATAACGGCAGCCCACCAGGCTCCCCTGTCCCTGGGATTCTCCAGGCAAGAACACTGCAGTGGGTTGCCATTTCTTTCTTCAATGCATGAAAGTGAAAAGTGAAAGTGAAGTCGCTCAGTCATGTCCAACTCTTTCCAACCCCATGGACTGTAGCCTACCAGGTTCCTCTGTTCATGAGATTTTTCAGGCTAGAGTACTGGAGTGAGTTGCCATTGCCTTCTCCCTAAAAACCTCACATGAACTACCTCACATGTTTAGGCACCTCTTAGAATTCATGCTTGCATAACTCTTTTGTCAACTTATTAAACATGCTCTGAAACTCACTTTTATATCCTAGAATGGTCAAAAGCCCTCCTTGGTCTTCAATATCATTTGACCTCTACATCGCCATAGTTCCTTCCTGGAGCTTTCTCCATTGCTAAATCCCTCTAGCTATTTCAGATCGTCCCTATTTGCATGCCACCAAAATGATCCAGTTGAACTAACCATCTTCTTGGCCTAATAACTTCACTGAACTTCTGGAGGTTGTCATACAAGGAATTACACTGCATCACCTCTACCATCTTGTTGGCACTCCCCTCACTGTCTGTCTCCTTTCAAAGCCAAGTTCTTCTGACAAGTGACTCTTCCCTTAAAGTGAGATGACCAGCTTTTTCACTCCAATTGCCTGCCTCATGTCCTCATGATGCTGTTCTCAATCCTTGGAATTTTGGTGAATAAGATTTTCTCTATCTCATTATAGCTTCCTAGAAAAATATTTGTAACCCCTTGCAAATTTTCTCTTACAAGTTGAGAAAGAGAAAACAAATCACAGTATTTATTTGTGGAACTGGGCTCCTCTTTCCTGTATAATATCACACTCCCTGCTTTTTATAATGGTTAGAGAACTCTTCTGTGGGAACACTTTCAATAATTCTGTAACCTTTTGGTCTTTTATGTCTCTGGTCCTTTTCTTGGGTACATGAATTAATCAAATATGGCTTTCTCTATCCAACCCAGGTACAAGTCCCACTGCAGTAGAATGCTTGGTTCAAACTGGGAAATATGCAACTGTTGGTTGACCGAATCTGGCAGCATTCAGGTTTAGAGATCTTATGCCACTCATCCTGCCTATTCAGAGTCAGGAACCAGCCTGATATCATGCTCCTGCTCACTGGAAGAGAGTGGTTCTTTGGTGAGTGTGTTTTCTCTTACAAGAAGAGCAGAGTAGTTTGTCTACAAGGTGTTTTAACTGTAGATCTAAAGCTACTCATCACTCTGACTCCCCTCATTTCTTGATCTTGATCTCTGGACTTCCAAAGTGAAGTTTGCTTCTGGTGCAGTCTGAAGCACAAGACTCTCTCCTGATTTAGGTGAAACAAATCAGTAGGATTTTTTTTGCCTCCCAGGATCCAGGCAGTACTTTGATTACACAAATCTACACCATATATATATTAGGGCTTGTAGGTACTAAGGGCAGGTGTCATTCCTATGACAACTTCTTGCCTTCATCCCACAAACACAAAAATTAATGAGTGGATACTGTATATGTCAATGCTTCATACAAATTTGGTCTGAGGCCTCCTCTGTGGTTAGAGGTGGGAGCTCTTTCTTCCCCTACATGGAAGGTTGCTTTGTAGAAATCTAGCTTTAGAGGTTCAAAATAATTCCATTGGTCTCCAGCTGAATTGATGTCATCTGCCTCTCATCCAACCCAATATTTTATAATATTGCTACCATCTCTTCTTCCTCCTCAATTGCTCCATTAAGAACAATAATCTGGAGGTCCATCTGATGAAGTCCAGGCCTTGTCTGGTCCAGGTCTTGTCTCCTGCAATGCCATGGTCTAGTGAGCAATGCCCTCATCACTTTCATCATCTTACTAAGTAAATCTCTCTAATCTTAGCACATGTGTAGAGGCCTCTTCTTCCTCTTGAGCAATATGTGGTCAGAAACCTAATAGGCAAGTCTTTCTGACTGTCACCATTAACAAACATCTGTGAAAATCCTTTCAGACATTGACTTCACAGAGAAAGAGGCCTTTGCAGCTTTAAACCCAAGTATGGTCTATAATGCTAGGTACTATAGACTTTCTTTAATCTCTGTCAATTCTATGTCCCCAAAGCCATACTGTGGAATGCCTTCAGTCACAGGCACTACAGTTTTTGCTAATGTTTCTTATTTATATTAACAGCCTACCTGATGGTTGTTCCCTTAGTTGCAAGAATCAGCTTCAGGAAACTCTTTTTCATTAGATGAAACACGTAGGATGCCCATGTCAGCCCAGTGTTGGTCACAGGCCTCCTTTCCTTTCCAGGAAAGTTTCCAGTTTCTAAGGAATTGTGGTTCTATTGGATGAACACTAACTTTCAGATTACAGATTCAGGAGTAATTTGTTAGAATTTACTCACTCAGTTATGCTCACAGGACAATATTTCAATGTGGGAGAATCAAATGTATCTTATTTAACATTTACTCATACATAGATATATGTTGTATGCATCTTCATTTGTCCTCTTGTCCCAAGTTCAACAAATGTTGAAACATATACCCAGTTATGATGCGTTTACCTACAAATACAAAAAGACTTAGAAATCGTGGTGTCTCTTTCTTCATGACAGAGCATTAAGATAAGACAAAATTGCTTTTAACTTTGAGGGGATATGTGGATATTCCTTGAATGATTAGACTCCTGGAAGCTTTGTCAGAATCATCAATTTTTATGAGATTTATAATCTATTTTTCTTTTGCTTTTTGTTGTATGAGGGCATCTATGGTAACTTCTACTTTCTTCTCACTACATCAGCAGGATGCAATCCCTGTGGTACATGCAGATGGCAGATAAAATGGATATGATCAGCAAAACGGCTTAGATGCAAAACAGCTTACTTCCTATGGCTGGATGCAAACAGAGCAAGTCCATTCATAGGACACCCAGGAAGCTTCTCTTCAGCAGAACTCAGTGGGCAACTCTGAGCAGATCATGTGCAGGGACAGTAACATTCAACTTTAAGGGATTTTGTGTGCTTGAGTGGGCTCCAAAAGCAGCCCAGAGATCAGGGAAGGAGCAAATTATTTTGAGCAAACATTTTATATCTTCCAACAACTTAATGGACAGCTGTGAGGAAACAACTCTTGACCTAGTTATATAGTTGATGGAGCAGAGAGCAAACACCTCTGCCCTCAATTTGCCTATTGTCTAGTAAGGGAGAAATAATGCTAAAACTAAGGGTGCTGGTAGGCACAACTAACATTTATGGACAGGATCAGGGATCAGGTATGAAAGAGAAGTTAAAAGAAGAGAAAAGGTCCTCAATACAAGCTTCATCTGTTCACTTTTTGGGAAAGAAATAAGGAAAGCAGGTGTTTTCCAGTCTTGAGTTCAGTAGGGAAGCCATCCAGGACCCAGACTCTGGTCTGTACCACGGAAGACAGTAAATGTGAAAGCTGGAAGGGAACACTGTGATAGGCAGAGGGAGTCGAGGTGGCAGAGGCACCCGAGTCTCCCCATCTCACCCTGGATGGGTATGTGGTAGATGAGAATGCCATCAATACACAGATTTATGGAACTCATCAGGCCTCATCCACCCAGATCAGATCTTCTCTTCTCTATCATGGAACCATTCAGTTTCCCTTCCAGACCACATGTCCAATGCCTTTTCAGAGAGTTTGCATCTCTAGTGTTTGTAAGCCTTTCCCATCTGCTTTTGGCTGTGTTGCAAATGAACAGTCTTATGGACCATCACTTTTGGGTAGATAGTTGTTCATATTGGTTGATCTTTTTCTGCTTTCACCACTACCGCTACTCATTTTACTTTTTAAAATAGCATTTTAAAAACATTATAAAAGGAAAATCAGCTCTGATGAGCAGATTAATATTTTTGTTACTGTTATTGTTGCCCCAAGAACCTCAGTAGGGGCTGGAGGGATAAGGCACTCTGTTCAATCATCACTCCATGGTTTCTTCCCCACATCTCTCCACCCTGTTGGGTCTAGTTCTGGAACTTTTATTTTCATACACTGGCCAGAGTTCCACTGGAGCAGAATGACTGAAGTAAGTGGATCCCTGTGGCAAGAAAAACATAATATTCACTGAGAGAATGAGAATGAGAGAAAAGCTAGAAAGAAAAGATAGTTGTAAGAGAGGATCTCAGGAAAATTGTCAGGAAAACCAAAGTCCTTGTATGGATAAAAAGGTGATTAAAAATTGCATGAAGATTTTCAACATAGACACGGGGTAGAGGAGGAATAGGAAGAGGGCAGAGCATGGTCAAAGGACATCTCAGCTAAAGGAACAAGCAACTGGACGCAGTACTGAAGTGCTCTGGTCATTCTGTAATCACAGGTCTCTGCCTGGCTTGATATAGATAAGGGAAAAGCAGAAAGACAGAAAAAGATGTCATGTATATTAGTCAGGATTATCCAGAGAAATAGAATCAAAAGACTGTATATAGAGAGATTTATTTTAAGGAATTGGCTCAGTTCAGTTCACTTCAGTCACTCAGTCGTGTCTGATTCTTTGCGACCCCATGAATCGCAGCACGCCAGGCCTCCCTGTCCATCACCAACTCCCAGAGTTCACACAGACTCACATCCATGAGTTGGTGATGCCATCCAGCCATCTCATCCTCTGTCGTCCCCTTTTCCTCCTGCCCCCAATCCCTCCCAGCATCAGAGTCTTTTCCAATGAGTCAGCTCTTCGCATGAGGTGGCCAAAGTACTGGAGTTTCAGCTTTAGCATCATTCCTTTCAAAGAAATCTCAGGGTTGATCTCCTTCAGAATGGACTGGTTGGATCTCCTTGCAGTCCAAGGGACTCTCAAGAGTCTTCTCCAACACCACAGTTCAAAAGCATCAATTCTTCGGCGCTCAGCCTTCTTCACAGTCCAACTCTCACATCCATACATGACCACAGGAAAAACCATAGCCTTGACTAGACGGACCTTAGTTGGCAAA
>SJYC01012442.1:0-18434 GCA_006408675.1 Madoqua kirkii | reverse complement strand
AGGAGTTGGATCCATCATTTCTAAATTGAATTGACAACTTCAACCTCTAATAACTGGATTGCAGCACAGCTGTAATTCCGTACTACTGGTGACATTGAGGACATATAAGAATCAAAGATTTCTCATCCTCGGCTTCTCATTCTTAGTTTTCTCAAACCAAATGTTTCAGTGAGCAAAGACTGTTGCATGGAGTCCCTTTTCTGGCACGAACTATGAGAGCCAGGCTCACTGTTAAGTTAGGAGGCACTGTCCACACAAGAACACTCACACATCTGACACTAACTGCAAGTCCAGTCACCCTCAATTTTTAATAGCTTTGTTAGAATGACTCATGAACTCCTTTTTTCCCTTTCTAAAAAACATTTTTATTTTTAGTTGTGGTGGTCACAGAACTCCTTTGTTACAAGGACTGTGAAAACTTCATATTTTATGGCAAGACAAAAAATGTAAACATAAAAAATGTTCCTTACCCTTTGGACTTCTCTCCTCTTCTGTGCATTGTGTATCTGCTTTGTGCATTGGCCTAACCTTCCCATGAGCAGAAATACTTTTTCAGTCTTAAAGAACAACATTCTCTTAGTGCCAACAAGAAAACTCCTTAAAACAAACATTGCTTCTTGATCTTATAAATGGTCACAATGACCCATCACTTTGTACTTAAAGATCTGGATTTTGCAGATTGATATATGCAATGATATAAATGGATATAATTTAATGCACAGCCCTCTGTCTCAGAAGCCCGTGTAACTATGTTTTGATGTCTAATGGACAGTACAGTTCTTGGAGCCTTATGAGAAGCTGTTCCCAGGTCATAACTCAATTTGGCTTGAACAAAATTTTCTACACAGGGAACTGTATTAAATATCCTATGATAAACCATAATGGGAAAGAATATGAAAAAATATATATACATTTCTATACAGCAGAAATTGGCATAACATTGTGAATCAACTATACTTCTATGAAATAAAAAAATTCTATTTCTTTCTTAGACTGATTTTTTTTTCATCAGCAGGACTCAAGACTCACAGACTCACTGAAGTCTATTATATTCAAGTGTTAGGTTAGTTGCTCAGTTGTGTCTGGCTCTTTGCAACCCCATAGATAGCCCACCAGCCTCCTCTGTCCATGGAATTTTCCAGGCAAGAATACTGGAGTGAGTAGCCATTCCCTTCTCCAGGGAATCTTCTCAACCCAGGGATCAAACCCAGGTCTCTTGCATTGCAGGCAGATTCTTACTATCTGAGCCACCAAGAAAGCCCCAAGATTACAGTTTATTACAAGGAAAAATACAGATTAAAATTAAGGAAAAACACAGAGGGCAAAGTTCAGAAAAATGTAGCATCTCACCATGGAGTCAAGATAGCATTACTGTTTCCAGCATCAATGTGTAACAACACACACAACATGTCAACCAAGAAAGCGTGTTTGTGCAGATTCTCAACATCAGGAAGAAACGAGAGCTTAGGCCTATACATGCAAGGGCCTTCTTTTAATGGAAGAGGATAGCTTTATTTCTTTGCCAGGAAAAGAGGTATATAGCGTACTCCTGACTCTAAAAACTATGTATCCCAACTTGGAGAGGACAGTGAGAAGTTTTACAGTAATAGTTCAAAGAGTATGCAATCAGCTCTTGGACTTTCTTCAGATGAATTGGTGGTAAGGTAAGTAGGAGTCTCCATTAACAACCTTCAGGTTCCAACTGGGATCTACATGCTTGTGGGCAGCATAACGTCATTAATCATTAAATTCTCCCATCCGGAGGGGGTTTCAGTATCTGCAAAACAGCTAAAAAATATTATGTAAAATAGATAGTGGGAATTAGCTGTATAACACAGAAAGCTCAATTGGGTTCTCTGTGACAACCGAGAGGAAGGGGATAGGGTGGAAGTGGTAGGCAGGTTTAGGAGGGAGGGGACATATGTGTACTTATGACTGATTCACATTGTTGTATGGCAAAAACCAATACAACAGTGTAAAGCAACTATCCCCCAATTAAAAATAAATTTGGAAAATGTCAAACAGTATTTGTGTGTGTATCTGTAGGTGGGGAACTAGGACCTTGTCCCAAGGCTCCGCTATTGTTTCTCTTACTGCTTTGTTTCTTCCTGGTCTCACATCCTTTTCTTTCCCTAATTAACAGCTGCTGGAATCTCAGGGAAGGTCGTGGAAGCTGAATGAAGGCCGTTTCTTGTAATCAAAGAAAAGGAGACACAGAAGGGCTTTGTGCCCAGAAGCTGCGTGGGCCCCTGCTTGGTATCACTTTCAACAAATACCCACATCCAAGTAAAAGGAGAGCACTGAATTAGGTGAAATTAGAACATCGTTGGAAATGGGGTCCTCCAGGGAGCCACCAAAGAGCCCAATAATGACAGTTTTTTGCACAAGAACCTTTAAAGAGAGCTCCAGCCCTGTTCTGCTCTTTCAAGTGGCTGCTAGACTGCTAGTTGCACCATGAATTCAGGCTGTTATTTTTCAAAACTACAACAGAGGTACAGAGTAAAGGGTTGGGGACTGAGGCAAGTTAAAACCCACAAAGCTTTCTGTTCTTCCTGAGACTAAGCTGTTTTTCTTGCATATATTCCCCTTGGGTTGCTGCAAGCCACTGGTTAATTTTCTGAGTTCTGAAAAACTAATCTAATGTTAACAGATTTTCCTTAGTTGAAACCAAGATTTTTTTTTTCCAAGTTAGGTCTTTTTCAATTAAACTTACAAAATTTATTGCTAGTTTTTCTTCCCTAGTGATATTTCCATAGATTCATAAATCACTTTTGTCTTTTCAAAATTCATCCTCATGGTAAACTGAAAGGAAGCTATTAAATGTCTTCTCTATCTCCACCCCTAGAACTGCAATTTGTGTTTTTAATATAATAATTTGGCTGTATCAAGAGGCTACATTTCTTATTTTTGTATCAGCTATAATTATATCTCTTTCATAAGATGCTTTTGTTTTTTCTTATCTGATTGTAACCCCAGAGGTTTCTTACCTTACATACTAAAAAGAAAATAAATACCCAACAAATAAAAATTACAGGTTGTCTCAGTGCTTTTATGGAAAAGAGAATTTTGAAGGCTTTTACCCCACCATTTTCTATACTTTACACTTTAACATGCATGTCAAATTATATTCTTTTTTTTTTTTGATGTCTGAGCTTTTATTTTTTATTATATTCTTTTCTCTTGTTAAAGCTAAAGTTGTTCAATGTTTATATATTCCCTCTTTAATAATCCATTGAAATCACCCATTATCCTGTTATTATTTTATGAAATTTTGTTCTTTTTAATTAAAAATATTTTTTAACAGTAAATAAGTCTAGAGGATGAGGGAAAGAGAAACAGATATTCAGAGACCAGCCTCCCGTGAGCCTGCTCCTAGAGCTGCTTGTTCCTTCCTATAACCTGGCCCGCTATGGTTGTCTTGGACGTAGCGGTCATGAAAAAGACAGTAGCTCAGAACATGTACTCCAAGCCTTCCCCGTATCCTATCCCTTATCCTTCGGGGTTGCAGTATCCTCCCCACATCAGAAAACAGCCATCCTCTTTCTCCTCAGGCTTCTCACAGTCCTGACCTGAGTTTCTCAGAATCAACACTCTCCTTCCCCTCCTGGGTATACCCACGTTTAAGCTGGTGCTGACAGCTTGTGAACACCTTGCCAGGGCTTCCCAGGCAGCACTAGTGGTAAAGAACCCTCCTGCCAATGCAGGAGGCAAAAGATATGCAAGTTTAATCCCTGGGTCAGGAAGAGCCCCCTGGAGAAGGGCATGGCAACCCCTCCAGTAGAATCCCATGGATAGAGGAGCCTGGCGGGCTACAGTCCACGGGGTTGCAAAGAGGTGGACATGACTGAAGTGACAGTGCATGCACATGTAAAGTGGACAAGTTATTTAATCCTCTGGACATCCAGGATGCTTATTAATAAACTATGTGTAATTCTTAGACAATACGGTTATTCTAAGGGTTCGATTCAATGTATTGTGGATTAATTGAAATGATGCATGTAAAGCCATATAATATTGGTAAATATTGCCAAACCTGGAAGCTATAGGGTCATAATACTGATTCCCAGCAAAAGTTAAATGCCAATTCTCCACTGGGGATGTGGAAAGTTAACACTTCGAATAAGAAATTGCTTTGCTCATACTGTCTTATATAGGCAATCAACAGGTTGAAGTTTATGAAAAGTCAGAAAGGAAACTGGCTCATTGACTGCAGCTGGGAGAGAACCCAAGCCTAGGTCAGCCTTTCTGTAAAGCCTGACTTCGGTGCCTGACCACAGGTTGACACTGGTGGTCAGGTCTGCCTGAGGCAGAGCTGTTAACCCAAGGAAACATCGAAGCATAATAAGTAGGTGGATATGAGGGTGGGATGTGTAGAAACACCAAGGTAGTCATAACTGCAGGGGATGAGGCCTATCTAACATAATACCATACAAATCATAGACCATGGTTATTTCCACAGAGGAGACTGGTGGGCTACAGTCCACAGAGTCACAAAGAGCTGGATGTGACTGAGCAACTTCACTATGGAGGTAACAAGGCTGCAGTGAGGGTACCATTTACCCAGTAGTTGAAGCTATTTTGTTGCATTAGCAAAGAAGTCACTAGAATCTGGACTGTCTCTGTGTCTGTTGGCAAGGAGGGAGGTAAGAAAGCCGTTTGTCATTATGGGCTCCACACACAAAGACACAGAGGCTGGATTTGCTGCATGAGTTCAGCAGTTCCTATCGGTTGTGCAATGTGGTATTAGGGTAAGAACAATCAATAAAATTTTGTGTTAACATGTATGAACGTTTCTAGTTTTATATTATTTAAATATATGTTAAGCTCAATTTTGTTTACTACCACAGCTTCCTCTAGTACCTTTTTTTTTCTCTTTAAAGATTAGCATCTTTGTAGATCTGAGCGCTTTGCCTTCCTTCGCTAAGTCGTCTTTAAACTTCAATGCAGCTGGTGCCACTGACAGCACCTGGGTAGGAGAACGGAGCCTGAGAACTGAGCCTCCTCTCTCCCCAGTTCCCTCCTTTTCAGCAAGTGGGGGGTCTGGCTGGACTGCTGTTTAACTCTCAGCTGTCCAGAAGCCCCTGTTCTGCTAAAACTCTCTAAGTTCTTACCTTCCCTTTTCCCAGGATAGGCAAGTTGGAGGATGAGCCTCCAGGAGCTGCTCAGATCCTGGTGATGAGACAGCAGTGCTGGGAGGGGAGCCCCTGGGAAGGTCAGAAACAGGGTGGGGAGCTGGTGGGAGCTCCTGCAGGGTAGAAGCCCAGGGCTGGGAGCGGGGAGCCCTGGTGCCAGGTGTGGCTCTGCCCTGTGTGACCCAGGCCAGGTTCACCCCCTGGGGAGTCTCCTGCTCTGTGACAGGGGGGGCCTGGGAATGTCCCCTCTAAGACCCCTCAGAATTGTCATGTTCTAGGATTTAGTGCCTCTCCCCAACCAGCCTCTCCTGTGGGGACTTCAAGGCCTCTGCTCTGTCTCTTCACCCTGTCTTATTCTATTCTTGTATCCTGACAGGGACTGACAACTGGTGAACGTGTTTAGGGCAGCACCTTCAAAGAGAAGACCCCTGACCATCCTGTGGTCCCTCTTAGCTCTCAAGGAGAGAGGGGTGCTCCTCTTTAAGCATCCCCTTGGGAATCCAGCCTGGCCCTCGATTTTCTCTGCCTCTGCTCCTGAGAGGGGTCTCAGGACCCAGTGTCCTCGGACCACCTGCTGAAGGACATCACCTCCACCCCACACTGTATGAAAACTTGGTCCACAAACCACCCTCAGGAAAATATGCTACAGGCTGGGCCACTTAGAAGTGAAGTGAAGTCACTCAGTCGTGTCCGACTCTCTGTGATCCCATGGACTGTAGCCTACCAGGCTCCTCTGTCCATGGGATTTTCCAGGCAAGAATACTGGAGTGGGTTGTCATTTCCTTCTCCAGGGGATCTTCCTGACCCAGGGATCGAACCCTGGTCTCCCGTATTCTGGACAGATGCTTTACCGTCTGAGCTACCAGGGAACTTAGAAGCAGCTAACTAATAATTTTCCCCAAAGTTTCTCAGTTCCTGTTGGTTTAGCAGAAAAGTTAGCTACTTTCTTGCAGATCACAGGTGGTGAGCTCTCTTGCTAATGCTTGTGAGGAGTGACACAAACATTGTTTTGGCTAGAATTACCTGTGAAAATCTCTTAGGAAGGTAACACATTGGAGCCTAAAATATTGTTCCTCAGTCAGACCAACTGCTCCATTTCCCTTTTTGGAAAAACGGGTGTTTCTGGAGCCCAGATTAAACAAGGCACTTATGGCTACTGCCCGCTGTTATAAGAATTTTCTATTTAAACTTTAGAATAATTTTAATGTTTGATTCTCTTCAGTTATTTATAATCTTTTAAATATGTTATTAGGTTCGGTTTGCTGATATTTTGCTGATCATTTTTGTGTCTGCATTTGTAAGATATATTGGTCTATAATTTTCTCGCGGTTTCCTTATCTGCTTTTGGTATCAGTGTAATATTATGCTCATAGAACAAGTTAGGAAGTATTCTCTTATCTGCTTTTAGTTCTAATTTTAGAAGAATTGGTGCTAATTCTTCTTTAACTGTTTGAGTAAAAGTCATCAGTGTGATGACCTAGTCCTGGACTTCTCTTTGTTGGAATGTTCTTTTGGCTACTCCTTCAGTCCTTTTATTTGCTATAGGTTTGTTTTGATTTTATATTTCTTCTTGAGTCAGTTGTGCTCATTTGTATTTCTAAAAACTTGTCCGTTTCATCTATATTATATAGCTTGCTGGTGTTTGTTCAGTTTCATTTCTATGATTAGTGATTTTTGTCTTCTATTTAATTTTCCTTTGTCAGTCTCACTAATGGTTTGCCAATTTTGTTGAGTTTAAAAAAAAGCAATTCTGGTTATGTTGATCCTTTTCATTGTTTTTCTATTATCTACTGAATATTTCATTTATCTCAGCTCTAATCTGTATTGTTTCCTTCTATCTGTGAATTTGGGGTTTTGTTACACTTCTTTTTAGTTTTTTTGTTATTTATACTTGTCTCCGCTGGGTTTTTGATGCGGCACACGGGCTCTTTGTTGCTGTTCTTGGGCTTTCTCTAGTTGTGGTGGACGGGGCTACTCTCTGGCTGCAGACGCAGGCTCCTTACAGTGGCCTCTCTCGCTGCGGAGCACAGGCTTTAGGGTATACGGGCTTCACTATTTGTTGCACATGGGCTCAGTGATTGCAGCTCATGGGCTCAGTTGCCAGGGGTCAAACTTGTATCCCCTGCATTGGCAGGTGGGTTCTCAACCACTGAACAACCAAGAAAGTCCATTCATTTACATCTTTAAGGTGTAAACCTGAGATCTTTCTTCTTTTTAAATATATGCATTTACTGTCATAAATTACCCTCTGGCTACCGCCTCGCTGCATCCCATGTTTTGGCAGTTTTTCTTCCATTTTCCTACGTCTCAGAATGTTTTCTTTTCTCTTTTTAAGTATAATTGACTTACAATATCATATTTCTTGCAGGTGTACAGCATAGGGATTTAATATATTACATTATAGTAAATTTTATATATTTGATCACCACAATAACTCTAGTTATCATCTGTCACCATACAATGTTATTGCATTATTCACTATATTCCCTATGATGTATAATTACATCCCTATAGCTTAATTATTTGTAACTAGTACTTTGTATCTTTTTAATTCCATTTGCCTATTTCATTCATTGCCTCATCAGTCCTGCCTCTGGCAACCACCAGTTTGTTCTCTGTATTAATGAGTCTATATCTGTTTAGTTTTGTTTTTTCATTTGTTTTGCTTTTTAGATGCTACATATAAGGGAAGTCAGGACATATTTGCCTTTATTTGTTTGACTTATTTAACTTAAAATAATATCTTCTAGGCCCATTCATCTCATTGCAAATGTCAAGATTTTATTTATTTTTTCTGTGCTGAGTAATATTCCATTATATGCATAAGCTACATTTTCTTTATCCATTTATCTATCAGTGAACATTTAGGTTGCTTTGTTATCTTGGCTATTGTAAATAATGCTGCAAAATAGTGCATGTATCTTTTCAAGTTAATGTTTTCATATTCTTCAGATAAATGCAGAGAAACAGAATTGCTGGATCCTATGGTAGTTCTACTGTTAAGTTTTGATGACACCCCATTCTGTTCTGCATAGTGGCTGTGCCAATTTACATTTCCACCAACAGTGCCAAAGTGTTCCCTTTTTCCTCACACTTGCCAACACTTGCTATTTCTTGTCTTCTGATAATTGTCTTAAAATATCTCATTTTGGTTTTGATTTGGACTTCCCTAATGATTAATGGGAACTTCCCCACTTGCTCAATGTTAAAGAATCTGCCTGCCAATGCCTGCCATTGCAAGAGACAAAGGTTCCATCCCTGGGTCAGAAAGATCCCCTGGAGAAGCAAATGGCAACCCACTTCAGTATTCTTGCCTGGAGAATCCCATGGACAGAGGAGACTTGAGAGCTGCAGTCCATGGGGTCTCAAAGAGTCAGACATGCTTAGCAACTAAATGACAACAAACAGTAGTGATATGAACATTTGTCATGTGTCTCTTGGCCATCTATGTGTCTTCAGAAAAATTTCAAGTCCTGCCCATTTTTTAAGTTGCATTAAGTTTTCATTTGATATTAACTTAAATGAGTTCTTTTCTAAATTTTGGCTATTAATCTCTTATCAAATGTATCATTTGCAAATATCTTTTCTCATTCAGGAGGTTGCCTTTTCATTTTGTTGACAGTTTCCTTCACTGTGCAGAAGCTGTTTAGTTTAACATATTAATGATGCCATTTGTTTTTGTTGTTAGTGTTACCATCAACTGAGGAGACAGATACAAAAAGAAATATTGCTAAGAATGATGATAAAGAGCATACTACCTATTTTTTCTTCTAGGAATTTTATGGTTTCAGGTCTTAGATTTAGCCCATATTGAGTTTACTTTTGTATATAGTAAAAAGAAGTGGTCTAGTTTCATTCTTTTGCGTGCAGCTGTCAAGTTATTTTCAGAATCGTTTATTGAAGACACTGTCTTTCCCCATTGTATTTTCTTGCCTCTTATGTTATAGACTAATTGATCTTATGGCTATGAGTTTATTCTGGGCTCTCTATTCTGTTCTTTTGATCTATATGTCTATTTTTGTGCCATTCTTTCCACTTATTTGTTCATCATCAATTTATTTCATCAGTGTCCTATACTTTTCAGTGTATAGTTCTTTTCCTCCCTTGGTTAAATTTATTCTCAGGTATTTTTTTGATGCATTTTAAAATAAAATTGCTTTCTATTTTCTCTCTGATAGTTTGTTAGTAGTGTGTAGAAATGCAATAGATGTCTTATATATAAATTTTTTATCCTGGAACTTTACTGAACTCACTTATTAGTTCTAATATTTTTTGGTGGAGTCTTTAAGGTTTCCTATATATAGTATCATGTCATCTACAAGTAATGACATTTATTTATTTCCTTCCAGTTTCTATTTTTTTAATTTCCTTATCCAATGGCTGTGGCTAGTATTCCAAATACTATGTTGAATAAAAGTGGCTACATTGAGTATCCGTGTCTTGCTTCTAATCTCAGAGGAATGTTCTCCTTTGTCTTTTATTATGATCTTTTCTAAACAGTCTATTTTTTCTGATACAAGTATTGCTAACCCAGCTTTCTTTTCATTTTTATTTGTTTCTTGTAGGCAGCATACAGATGGATCTTTTTTAAAAAAAATTCTTTCAACCACTCTGTGTCTTTTGATTGGTACATTTCATCTATTTACATTCAAAATGATTATTGATAAATATGTAATTATTGCCATTTTGTTGTCTTCTGGTTGTTTATTTGGTTTTCTCTGTTCCTTTCTTCTTCTCTTGTCTTTTCCCTTCTAGTTTGATGATTTGTGTGTGTGTGTGTGTGTGTGTGTGTGTGTGTGTGTGTGTGGAGTTTGATGATTTGTGTATGTGTGTATGTGTGTGTAGTTTGATGATTTGTGTGTGTGTGTTTGTGTTATGTTTGGATTCATCTTTTTTTAAATAAATCTACTGTAGACATTGTTTGTTGTTACAATAATATATATAATTGTTTAAGCTGACAGTCACTTAAAGTTCAGGTGCATTCTAAAAGTACTACATTTTTTCTTCTCTTCCTCCAAATTTAATGTCTTTGATGGCATACTTTATATCTTTTAATTTTGGGTATATTTATTAAATATTTACTGAAGTTATAGTTGATTTTACTACTTTTGTCTTTAACTTTCATACTAGCTTTCAAGTGGCTGATCCATTGCCTTTACTACATATTTGCCTTTACTGGTGAGAGTCCTCTTTCTCATTTCTAGTTATGGTCTTTTCTTTCCTGCTTAAAGAAGACCCATTAGAATTTCTTTAAAGCCAATTTATTGAGTCAAGCTTGTTTAGTTTTGCTTGTCTAAGAAACTCTTTCTCTCTCCTTCAATTCTCTTTAAAATAATTTTTCTCTCTTTATTTGTTTTTTGGCTGTTCTGGGTCTTCATTGCAGTGCACAGGCTTTGTCTAGGTGTGGTGAGTGGGGGCCACTCTTTGTTGCAGTGTGCGGGCTTCTCATTGTGGCGGCATCTCTTGTTGTGGAGCACAGGCTCTAGGTGTGTGGGCTTCAGTAGTCACATCATGTGGGCTCAGCAACTGTGGCTTGCAGGCTCTAGAAAGTGGGCTCAGCAGTTGCAGTACATGGGCTTTGTTGTTCTGTGGTATGTGGAAACTCCCCAGTTCAGGGATCGAACCCATGTCCCCTGCATTGGCAGGTGGATTCTTTGCCACTGAGTCACCAGGGAAGCCCTCTTATTCAATCCTGGTTGATAACCTTGTCAAGTAAAGTAATTTGGTTGTAAGTCATCTTTTTTTTTTTTTTTTTAATTCAGCCCTTTAAATACATCATTCCACTCCCCTCTGGCCTACTGAATTTTTGCTGAAAGTCATCTGATAATCTTGTGGGGGTCCTCTTGTATGTGACTAGTCATTTTTCTCTTGAAGCCTTTAAAATTCTCTTTTTATCTTTCACATTTGTCATTTTACTTAGGATCATGTCTTGTTATGAACCTCTTTGAGTTCATCTTGTTTGAAACTCTCTGTCATTCCTAGACCTGGATATGCATCTCCTTCCCCAGGTTAGGGAAGTTTTTACTCATTATTTCTTTAAATATTTTTTTAAACCCTTTTCTCTGTCTCTTTTCTCCTTCCAAAACCCTGTAATACAAATATTGGTACACTTGATATTTTCCCAGATGCCAAACTAAAAACTCATTGTTTGTTTTTGCTGCTTGATTATTTTCCAGATCACTCATCCATTTCTGTATCATTTAATCTACAATTGATTCCCTCTAGTGTATTTTTAATTTCAGTTGTTGCATTATTTAGCTCTGACTGGTTCCTTCTTACTTTTCCCAAATCTTTGTGAAATTCTTACTGTGTTCCTACACTCTTCTACCAAGTTCAGTTAGTCTCCTTATGACCATTATTTTGAAGTCTTCATCAGGTAAATCACTTATCTCCATTTTATTAGGGTTTTTATTGCTGGAATTTTATCTTGTTGTTTTATTTGTAACATGTATCTCTGTCTCTTCATTTAGTTTGACTTTCTGTGTTTATGTTTATGAATTAGGCCAAACCACTCCCTCTCCTGGTCTTGGAGGTATGTCTCATTTGTAGACTCTGCTAAGAGGCTTTGGCAGGTTGTCTGGAGCTGAAGTAGATGCCAGCGTGGAATATCCTGGGTTGTGCCATACTGGGGCTGTCTTTGCAGGATGGCCGAGGCTGGAGGGAGCACAGGGTAGGTGGTTCCTGTAGTGTGCCATGCCAGTATTGCTCTCCAGAATGGCTGGAGTTAAAGCAGACATGGATTGGGGGTGGAGTCCCAGAGTATACCAGAGAAGGAGGGCTGTAGCAGGAGTCAGCACAGGCCAGGGTTTGCAGCATGCACTGAGCTGGGGCCATTCCAGTGGAGCTGCTACATGCATGCATGCTGAGTTGCCGCATTCATGTCCAACTCTTTGCGACCCGATGGACTGTAGCGCATCAAGCCCCTCTGTCCATAGGTTTCTCCAGGCAAGAATACTGGAGTGGGTCGCCATTCCCTTTTCCAGGGGATCTTTCTGACCCAGGGTTTGAACCTGCATCTCTTATGTCACCTGCACTGGCAGCTGAGTTCTTACCACTAGCACCGCCAGAGCTGGAGTAAGTGCAGGCCTGAGGGGAAGGGTGGTCCTGGGGCACACTACATTGGGGCCACCTTGGAAAGATGGCTGATGCTGGGGCTGGCCAGGTTGGGAAAACAAAAGTGTATGGTGCTGGGCCAACTTAGGGGAAGCTGTAGTTGATTGGGCTCAAGTGCCTGGGATGTGCTTGGGTGACCTTGGCAGGCCAGTTTAGAGAGTTTGGACATATTGCCACCCATGCTATCAAAGGGAAGAAGAACAAAAATGGTACCATCTCATGCCTCCAACCCTGGAGAAAATTCCAGCTGTGCCCCACCCATTTGGCAGGTGTTCACCAGTTAGTAAATGGATTTCCTTTATGTATAGCCCAGGCAATTTTTTAAACCACTGTTTTATTATTGTGCCCCTCCCAGGGTGGGCTAATCAGTGCATGGGCCTCTCAGTGATATTCCTTCTTATTGTATTTTTGCCACATCAGAAATGGGTGTCCTCATCATACCACATCTTCATTTTTCCTACCAACCTCTAGGTGGTCACTCTATCACTTGTTGTACAGAAGCTGTTCAATCAGCCTTTAGTTCTTCTTTAGGAAGAATCGCTCTATACAGATGTGTAGATTCAGTATCTGTATGAGAAGAGGTGACTGCGGGGTCTTCCTACACTGCCATCTTAGACTGAAAGCCTCCCACTGTTTCTTTCTTTTCTTTTTAAATTTCCCTGTGTGTTTGCCTTTGATCCACAGGTTGTTTTATTGTGTGTCATTTAAATTCCATGTATTGGTGATGTTTCTAGTCTTCCTTCTATTACTGAGTTCTAGCTTCATTCAAGGGTGGTCAGAGAAAATACTTTGTATGATTTGATTCTACTTAAATTTACTGAGCTTTATTCTGTGACCTAATATAAGGTTCTGAAGAATGGTTCATGCACAGCTGAGAACAAATATATTCTATTGTTGTTGGATGAAGTTGTCTATGTGCTTCTGTTAGGGTGAGGTTGTTTTAGAGAGCATTGCTCACATCTTCTATTTCCATACTTATATGTATGTATGCTCAGTCATGTCCAACTCCTTGTGACCTCATGGATTGTAGCCCACCAGCCTCCTCTGTCCATGAGATTTCCCAGGCAAGACTATTAGCGTGGGTTGCCATATTTTATATGTCAAATTGGCTGGGCCATGGCACCCAGTTATTTGGTCAAAAATTATTCTTGATATCTTCATGAAGGTGTTTTTAGGATGATATTAACATTTAAATATATAAAGTTTGAGTAGAGCTTATTACCCTTCTTGGGCTTCTCTTCTAATAAGTTGAAAGCCTTAATACAAGGGCTGATCTCCTCTGAGCACAAAGAAATTCTCCCAGCAGACTGCTTTTGGACTTAAGCTGCAAATCTTTTGTGAGGCTTCAGCCTTCTGGCCTACCCCATGAGCTTTTGGAAGCACCAATCTTCCACACTCGCAAGAGCAAATTCCTTAAAGTAAATATATATATATATATATGTATATACATACATATATTTACTATAAAGACATATACATATTTCTTTAAGTCATTAAATAAATATACAAACTTATAATTGGAATGTCTGTTTGGAATAGACATACTCAGCAACTGGCGGAATCCTCACACTGGTTCCCTGACTTGTGAAGTAAGAGCTATTCTGGTATGAAAGGTAAAGTGAAAGCCACTAGAACCAACTCTACCTAAAAAAAAGTAAACCATGAGTAATTCTGTGTTTGCAAAGGAACCTCACAGATTAGTGCCAAGAAATTAAAAGATGCAAGGGTATTGATTCCCATTCCCAACCAATTTGCCTATTTTAACCATGCAGAAGACAGATGGGTCTTGGAGAATGACAGTGAATTCTGAGTTAGGCTTGCTTACAGAGGACTGAGGTGGTGACTTGAAATACAGCTGCTGTACCAAATGTGGTTTCATTGCTTGACCAGATTAACTCATCCCCTGGTACTTGGTATCTAGCTAATGGTCTGGCAAATCCTTGTTTCTCCATCCCTGTTCAAAAAATCACTGGAAGCAGTTTTCTTTCTGCTGGCAAGAGCAATAATTAAACTTTCGTTGTTCTATTTGAAGGTTATATCAACTCTCACCTGTATTGTTGCTGTTCAGTCATTGTCATGCTCAGTACTTTGTGACTCCATCAACTGCAGCACGCCATGCTTCTAGGTCCATCATTAGCTCCCAGAGTTTGCTTGAGCTCATGTCCATTGAGTCAATGATGCCATCCAACCATCTCATCGTCTGTTATCCCCTTCTTCTCCTGACCTCATTCTTTCTCAGCATCAGGGTCTTTTCCAATGCAACATAACTTGCAGGGATCTTGGTCACCTCCTCTTTCTACAGTATATCACACTGGTCCATTACATTGATGATGTTGTGTTGACTGGACCTAATGAGTGAGTAGTTGCAACTACTCTAGACTTATTGGTTAAAACATATGTATATTAGAGGGTGGGAAATAAATTTAACAAAAACTCAGGGACTTTCTACTTTAGTGAAACCTCTAGGGGTTTGATGGTACAGGGCAAGTTGAAATATCCTTTCTAAGGTAGGGGATACATTGCTGTACATCTGGTCCTTCCTACAAGCAAAACAAAACAAAACAAAAAACAGCCTAGGCACAATGCCTGGAAGTCTCTTTGGATTTTGGAAATAACTTGCTCCTCATTTGTATGTGCTACTCCAGCCCATTACCAGATGACCTAAAAAGCTATGAGTTCCAAGTAGGGCCCAGAACAAGAGAAGGCTGAGCAATAGGTCCAGGCTGCTGAGCTAGCTTCTTTGTGCTCAAGTCATGTGAGCCAACAGATCCAATGGTGCTTGAAAGGGGTGCTGATTGGAGAGTTAGCAGCTCTGTATAAGTGAATTGCAGTGAAGGCCCTCAGGATTTGGAAGCACAGCACTGTCATTGTGGATAATTATTCTCCTTCTAAGAAACAGCATCTGGCCTACTCTTGGGCCTTAGTAAAGATTGACGCTTAACACAGACCACCAAATTATCATGCTGAAAGCAAAAGAAATACAAAATGGGTTATGTAGCTATAAATACCAGCTACCATATTCAAGTTACAGAAACCAGAAGCAAAACTGTAATTGTCACATTTTTTTTCTCATTTTGTTATGAGAACGTTTGTGTGTGCAGTGTATATATTTATGTTATATATAACATCTTAAATATCTTTTTTCTTCCATCTTTTATTGTATAATATAAGATATACTAACTGTGACATTAAAGTAAAAACCTTCTGCACAGCAAAATAAATGATCAACAAAATGAATAGGCAACATAAGAAATAGGAAAAAAATTTGCAAATCATATATCAGATAAAGGGTTAATACCTAAAATACAAACAAAGAACTCATACAACCCAGTAGCAAAAATACACAAATGATACATTTTTTAAAACTACAAAGGAACTTAATAGACTTTTTTCCAAAGAAGATATTGAAATGACTAATGGTATGTGAAAAGTTGCTCAATTACTAATGATCAGGGAAATTCAAATCAAAACCAGAGTGAGAAAACACCTCACATCTGGCCTATTAATGACTATTACCAAAAAGACCAGTGATAGAAAGTGCTGCTGAGGAGGTAGAGAAAAGAGAACATTTGGTCAGAATGGTGGTGGTAAGGAGATAACCATCATCCAAGGTAAGGAGCAGTGGCTGCGTTTTGATGGAGCAGCCGTGAAGAGATACCCTACTCCCAAGGTAAGAGAAACCCAAGTAAGATGGTAGGTGTTGCAAGAGGGCATCAGAGGGCAGACACACTGAAACCATACTCACAGAAAACTAGTCATTCTACTCACACTAGGACCACAGCCTTGTCTAACTCAATGAAACCAAGCCATGCCTGCGAAGCAACCCAAGATGGGTGGGTCATGGTGGAGAGGTCTGACAGAATGTGGTCCACTGAAGAAGGGAATGGCAAACCACTTCAATATTCTTGCCTTGAGAACCCCATCAACAGTATGAAAAGGTAAAATGATAGGATACCAAAAGAGGAACTCCCCAGGTCAGTAGGTGCCCAATGTGCTACTGGAGATCAGAGGAGAAATATCTCCAGAAAGAATGAAGGGATGGAGCCAAAGCAAAAACAATACCAAGCTGTGGATATGACTGGTGATAGAAGTAGGTGTGATGCTGTAAAGAGCAATATCGCATAGGAATCTGGAATGTCAGGTCCATGAATCAAGGCAAATTGGAAATGGCCAAACAAGAGATGGCAAGGGTGAACGTCGACATTCTAGGAATCAGAGAACTAAAATGGACTGGAATGGGTGAATTTAACTCAGAGGACCATTATATCTACTACTGCGGGCAGGAATCCCTCAGAAGAAATGGAATAGCCATCATGGTCAACAAAAGAGTCTGAAATGTAGCACTTGGATGCAATCTTGAAAATGACAGAATGATCTCTGTTCGTTTCCAAGGCAAAAAATTCAGCATCACAGTTATCCAAGTCTATATCCCAACCAGTAACACTGAAGAAGCTGAAGTTGAATGGTCTTATGAGGACCTACAAGACCTTTTAGAACTAACACCCAAAAAAGATGTCCTTTTCATTATAGGGGACTGGAATGCTAAAGTAGGAAGTCAAGAAACACCTTGAGTAACAAGCAAATTTGGCCTTGGAATGGAGAATGAAGCAAGACAAAGACTAATAGAGTTTTGCCAAGAGAATGCACCAGTCATAGCAAACACCCTCTTCCAAGAACACAAGAGAAGACTCTACACATGGACATCACCAGATGGTCAACACCGAAATCAGATTGATTCTCTTCTTTGCAGCCAAAAATGGAGAAGCTCTGTACAGTCAACAAAAACAAGACCAGGAGCTGACTGTGGCTCAGATCATAAACTCCTTATTACCAAATTCAGACTCAAATTAAAGACAGTAGGGAAAACCGCTAGACCATTCAGGTATGACCTAAATCAAATCCCTTATGATTATATAGTGGAAGTGAAAAATAGATTTAAGGACCTGGATCTGATAGAGTGCCTAAAGAACTATGGATGGAGGTTCATGACATTATACAGGAGACATGGATCAAGATCATCCCCATGGAAAAGAAATGCAAAAAAGCAAAATGGCTGTCTGGCGAGGCCTTACAAATAGCTATGAAAAGAAGAGAGGTGAAAAGCAAAGGAGAAAAGGAAAGATATAGGCATCTGAATGCAGAGTTACAAAGAACAATAAGAAGAGATAAGAAAGCTTTCTTCAGGGATCAGTGCAAAGAAATAGAGGAAAAGAACAGAATGAGAAAGACTAGAGATCTCTTCAAGAAAATTAGAGATACCAAGGGAACACTTCATGCAAAGATGGGCTTGACAAAGGACAGAAATGGTCTGGACCTAACAGAAGCAGAGGATATTAAGAGGTGGCAAGAATACACGGAAGAACTGTACAGAAAGAATCCTCACGACCCAGATATTCATGATGATGTGATCACTAATCTAGAGCCAGACATCTTGGAACGTGAAGTCAAGTGGGCCTTAGAAAGCATCACTACAAACAAAGCTAGTGGAAGTGATGGAATTCCAATTGAGCTGTTTCAAATCCTGAAAGGTGATGCTGTGAAAGTGCTGCACTCAATACGCCAGCAAATTTGGAAAACTCAGCAGTGGCCACAGGACTGGAAAAGGTCAGTTTTCATTCCAATTCCAAAGAAAGCCAATGCCATAGAATGCTCCAACTACTGCACAGTTGCACTCATCTCACATGCTAGTAAAGTAATGCTTAAGCCAGGCTTCAGCAATATGTGACCCATGAACTCCCTGTTGTTCAAGCTAGTTTTTAAAAAGGCAGAGGAACCAGAGATCAAATTGCCAACATCTGCTGGATCATCGAAAAAGCAAGAGAGTTCCAGAAAAACATCTATCTCTGCTTTCTTGACTATGCCAAAGCCTTTGACTGTGTGGATCACAATAAACTGTGCAAAATTCTGAAAGAGATGGGAATACCAGACCATCTGACCTGCCTCTTGAGAAATCTGTATGTAGGCCGGGAAGCAACAATTAGAACTGGACATGAAACAACACACTGTTTACAAATAGGAAAAGGAGTACGTCAAGGCTGTATATTGTCACCCTGTTTGCTTAAATTATATGCAGAGTACATCACGAGAAACGCTGGACTGGAAGAAACACAAGCTGGAATCAAGATTGCTGGGAGAAATATCAATAACCTCAGATATGCAGATGACAGAAAGTGAAGAGGAACTAAAAAG
>SJYC01012441.1:0-58989 GCA_006408675.1 Madoqua kirkii | reverse complement strand
TTACTTCTCCAATGCATGAAAGTGAAAAGTCAAAGTGAAGTCGCTCAGTCATATCCAACTCTTAGCAACCCCATGGACTGCAGAGCATCAGGCTTCTCCATCCACTGGATTTTCCAGGCAAGAGTGAGTACTGGAGTCGGGTGCCATTGCCTTCTCCGTGTGACTATATTAAGACTTCTCAGTCATCTTCCTTCCTTAAAACTACATAGTCTAATCAAGAAGTATAATCGATCATGTTCACAGCTCTGGAAATTAGACTGAGAAATCGTAGGAGCCAATTAAGAGACAGATAGCTATGTATATATATGATTTATATTTCTACTTGTATTTTAGGTTATGTTAAATATTCAACTTTTTTCTACACAGAACTACAGAATATATAAACTGTCCTTCCAGTCTTCCCTCTGCCACTCTCCTCCCAGTTGCACAGATGTGCTCAGTTACTTGGTACCTGACAGTGACTGAGGAATCCAGCTGCTCTCAACACGATACAATGAATGTCCTAGTAAAGTCAGTAATGTGTTGAACATAAAGGTTCTGATGGGACCACAACTTCCTCCTGGGCAACGGAATATACAGATGCATGACTCTCTGGATTTGAACCCTGTATCTGAAGTTGTCCCGTGGTCTCTGGGGAGGAGTCCCTGCTAGGGGTGCTTGGTGGAGAAAAGGGCACTGGCTGGGGAATACTGGTTATGCCTATGGCCTTGGTCAAGTAATAATAACAGTAATAGCTTTATTGAGTATTGTTTGGACCAGATTCTGTGCTCAAAGCTTTATAAAGGCTTATATTTTAGAAAGGAGGCCTCAGCAGCCATGCCAAACATGCAGGTGGTGTTTGCATGACATAAGGAATGATGAACTGCTAGGCGTGAAGGATAGGCCTGGAACTTGTGAGAGTCTGTTTTTCCAGGAAGGCTTGGGATGCAAGCGGCAATTACCGTAATTTTAAACGATGATATTTCTTAGAATTATACTTAAGAGGAAGAACAAGATGTCAGGTGAAGCACATGGGAAGTATTCCCTTCAGCATAAAAGCTGAAATCACAAATAAATCACACTAGGCAGAACAATTCCTATTATCCGTATCACTAAAAGTCATTTTATCACCTTCTGACTGGCAGGATCATTGTTATTCTTGTTGATTCCTCACAGAGTTTACATTAACAATTTATTAAAAACACAGGAAAATTGAAAGTGTTAAACTCTTAGGGAAATGCCAGCAATATTATCACCCGTGAAAGTAAGTTGCTCAGTCGTGTCTGACTGTTTGTGACCCCATGAACTGTAGCCTATCAGGTCCCTCCGTCCATGCTTAGGATAATAATAAACATCAACTGAGATCATTTTACCAAAAGAGTCATTCTACCTCTGAAGTGGAAAAAAGCATGAGGAGGACTGAGCTACATCAGGAACATCTAACAGAAACACCACAGATCAGGGCCATGTTGCAGGTCTAAGACAAAAGCAAAGTATAAACAAGAGCTTAAAGCTGGAATGGTAGAGTAGGAGTTAAAGGGTAAGAAAAAAGGAACCTTGGCAAGCCAGCCCCACCTTAAATACACCTTAAATCACCAAAGAACCTTAAGACAGTGATAAACTGAATAACCTTATCAACCACAAACTGAAACCCAATCCAACTCTTAATTTGATTAACACCTCACCCCACACTGTCAAAAGCCTAGCAGAAAGCACACCTAGTTCCAAGCATAAGAATGTTCACCCTAACTGTATTTGCAAAACCCCCCACAGATTTACCATAGAAGGCAATGCAATCACAGGAACAAACTCTCATCACTTTCACTGGTGCCAAACAACAGAGAGTCAAAGGAAGAATATTATATAACAATGTGAGTCACCAGGAGCCTCTTAGAATTCTGCCTACCACAGTACAGAAACCACATATGTCAAAATCTAAGAAATATAGTGGACCCATTAATTGGCTCCTCTTCCCATTAAGAGCAGAACAGAGCAAGTGCAAGGGCTTTCAAGTCTGCTCCTCTATGTACTTAAAGACTATGGTCAATCCAAATTTTGAAACAAAATAACAACCTTTGGCTTTTAGATAAATCCTTGGAACCAAACTTGAAAAGAATTTCAATAAAGATAAGAAATTATAGTTATATCTCTCTTTAACTACTTGAAAAATAACACTAGGTGGTTCCTATCATTCGTGAAAGTAGTTATTAACTATTTCAGAGTGAAAGATTAATCATCAGCCCAATTATCATCCATATTTTATACTTCAACTAATTTTATTGCACATTCGGAATTTAAAGCTACAGTTACTAAATGTGGCATTTGCATACTGTGACCAACCTAGATAGCATATTCAAAAGCAGAGACATTACTTTGCCTACTAGGGTCTGTCTAGTCAAGGCTATGGTTTTTCCTGTGGTCAGGTATGGATGTGAGAGTTGGACGGTGAAGAAGGCTGAGCACTGAAGAATTGATGCTTTTAAACTGTGGTGTTGGAGAAGACTCTTGAGAGTCCCTTGGACTGCAAGGAGATCCAACCAGTCCAATCTGAAGATCAGCCCTGGGATTTCTTTGGAAGGAATGATGCTGAAGCTGAAACTCCAGTACTTTGGCCACCTCATGTGAAGAGTTGACTCATTGGAAAAGACTTTGATGCTGGGAGGGATTGGGGGCAGGAGGAGAAGGAGAAGACAGAGGATGAGATGGCTGGATGGCATCACTGACTCAATGGACGTGAGTCTGAGTGAACTCCGGGAGTTGGTGATGGACAGGAAGGCCTGGCGTGCTGCGATTCATGGGGTCGCAAAGAGTCAGATACGACTGATTTTTGAACTGTGGTGTTGGAGAAGACTCTTGAGAGTCCCTTGGACTGCAAGGAGATCCAACCAGTCCATTCTGAAGGAGATCAACCCTGGGATTTCTTTGGAAGGAATGATGCTAAAGCTGAAACTCCAGTACTTTGGCCACCTCATGTGAAGAGTTGACTCATTGGAAAAGACTTTGATGCTGGGAGGGATTGGGGGCAGGAGGAGAAGGAGAAGACAGAGGATGAGATGGCTGGATGGCATCACTGACTCAATGGACGTAAGTCTGAGTGAACTCCGGGAGTTGGTGATGGACAGGAAGGCCTGGCGTGCTGCGATTCATGGGGTCGCAAAGAGTCAGATACGACTGAGCGACTGAACTGAACTGAACTGAACTGAATGGCATATAGCATGAGGTCAGCAGAGGACAATTTACATTAATAATTCATGGGCAACTTTTGGCCATGGGGCTCCAGAGACTCTTAGAGACCTGAAGGAAGTTTGCTAAAGTCTCTACAGTGAAGGAGAGTCTGGGGACACTAATAGGAGTACCTGTTGTATTGTGATTTGGACAGACTCTAGAGCCATTTCTTGTAAGGGGCTACATACAGAGTGGGCTGCTTTGTAGCACAAATGGGCTTCAGTAAAATTTCTAAACACATTATACATCGCTTTCAGAACCAAAAATGCCTAAAAGTTGTTGGGCTTTTTGTAATGTCATGAGTGCTGAAAGGGTCAATTGTTGTTTCTTGATTGTGTCAGGAGTGGGGCAACCCTTGACTTCCTAAATAATTTTGAGACTTCCTAAATAATCCACCAAAATGGAAGGATATTACACTGTGTGTGGAGCAATGGTCCAACTCTTTGTGAGCTCCTTTGTGAGGATCTGTAGGTCCTGAATGAGTGTGTCAAATGAGTTAGTATTCTCCCTTCTGGGAATATATCTAAAAGCTTTGGAATCAGGATCTCAAAGAGATATCTGAACTCTCCTAATTGTTGCAGCATTATTCACAATAACCAAAATATGGAGACAACTCAAATATCCTTCAATAGGTAAATAAATAAAGGAAATGTGAATACTTATTTTTAAGGCTGGAGTATTATTAAGCCTTAAAAAAGGATGAAATCCTACTACTTGGAATAGCATGGATGCATCTGTAAGGCATTATGCTCAATGAAATAAGCCAGGCATGGAATGACATATACTGCAAGTTCTGGGCCTCCCTGGTGGCTTCAGATAGTAAAGAATTCACCTGCAATGCAGGAGACTCACGTTCAGTTTCTGGGTTGGGAAGATCCCATGGAGAAGGGAAGGGCTACCCACTCCAACATTCTTGCCTGAAGAATTCCATGGACAAAGGAGCCTAGTGGGCTATAGTCCGCAAAGAGTCAGACACAACTGAGCAAGTAACACTTTTACTTTCACATAGAGTTGCACAAGATGAATATGTTCCAGAGACCTGTTGTAAAATGAGTGCCTATAATTAACAATAAAGTAAATTTTGTTAAGAGGCTAAATATCTCATGTTAAACATTATTATGCACATGCATACATACATGCATATCCTAAAAGGACACAAGAAAACATGAGAAAGTGATGAAAATGTTTATTGCCTGGGCTGTGGTGAAGATAACAAAAGTGTATACATGTGTTCAAACTCACCTATTTGTATTTATTGATTACATATAGTTTCTCATATCAATTATACTTCAGTAAACCTGGAGTGAGGAGTCAAACATCAAAAATGGAATCATACTCTTTATCACACAGAAGCTTAAAACCCCCTGTCCTTTCTTAACCCAAAGGAGGCTCTGGCTGCTCCTCAATGTGAGCTCTAACAGAAAATTTCCAGCTAGAAGTCATGTATGTACCCTTCCTCAGTCATGTAAATGCAGCATCAACAGGGTCCTTCAGAACTTAGATTAATCAGAAAGGTGCTTTTCTCCTGCTTGAAAAAAGGCAAAAGCCAGTTGCTGAGAGGTGGGATAAAACCAGGGTCTATGGTGGCAGACGCACAAGTGGGCCTGCTCAGCCTCCTGGCTGTGCCGCAGCCTGGGAAGTGGCCGTGTGTGGACGGTGGTTTCTCAGACATCTGGGAATGGCTATAGCAATGACTTCTGAGGGAACTGCCAGTGAGTGTGTCCAAGGGATTGGTTTTTCCCCCCATTGTAGTGAAGCGCTCTGGAGCAGCTGCCCAGGAGCCTCTGCTTCCACCCCTATGCCTCATCCTCGGCATTTAGGGACAGTCTTGCCATCCTCCCCTCGCCCACAGACTGTGAGAAAATCATGAGCACCTTCAGACCATCTTCGCCACTTCACCTTCCTACTCCTGTCCTCGACAGTGAGACCTAGACTCTGTGATCACTGACTGGGGTTGCTGTAAACTGCCTAGCACAGCCAGAACCTCCTCTGTTTCAAGCCTGCTGCTTTCCCACATCTGCCATGTTGGGCCAAGGGCTGGGGAGCAGTGAGGGCAGGAAGAGCTTTCACCTGTCCGATTTGTATGAGGAGGAGGGCACACAAGTGCCTTGAGAAGGGCAGCCACTTCTCATGACTCAGAGTCATCATGGCTGCAACAGAATTTGCACCTTCCTCTGCACGGTGGAAGGAGTCCCTCAGCAGACAGAATGCCTCACTTGGAATGTCAACACATGGAACTGGAACGGGCTGACTTGGATTTCTTTTCCTCAAGACATTACAAATCCTAATATACTCAGAATCCTGTGGATACATAATAGAGGGAGCTGAAGCTCCGAGAGGGTTGGTGTGGACGTCTGTCCCCTCCTTTACTGATATGTAAGCACTGCGTCCTGAGACCACTTGGTCCAGTCGTGTCATGACTAGCTTGGAAGGGCCCTTCCCATGCAGCAAAATCTCATCCGTCTCTTCTCAGTCTGCCCCTCCTCGTACTGAGGGCATGCTCTGTGGGGAGTATAATGAAAGCACAGATAAAAGTGCCTCCTGGGCTAGACAAGCAGCAGGAAGATGTGAGATGTGGACAAGAACAGACGTTAAGGAAGAGCCTTAAATTTGGGATGAGGCTGACCTGGATAGTCCAGGTAGAAAAGGGCGCTATGCTGACTCCACTGATGTAGGTCTTGAAGGTGACCCCTTCAGGCCATACCAAGGGGAGCTGAAGGGACTAAAATGTTTCAACCTGAAGAAGCAGGCCACAAGACACCTCCCTTATGAAGTCTTTGTTGATTGCACCAGTCAGAAGTGACCTCTCCCTCTTCTGAACTTCTTTGTATATTTTTTCCTACATAAAATTTTCAGGTATTTTAGCTTTATAATGACACAGCTCCATATTAGATCTCTACCCATCAGTGTGAATGTGATTCTCTAGGGCTTGATTCCCCAGTGTTTTTTGAGCCTTAAGTCTAGAGACCTTTCAGATCTAAATTTTTAAGCCCAACTGTACTGACAACTCCCTTTGTATGTCTCAAATTCATCATACAGCTCAATCAGTTCAAAATTGAGCACCTAAGCCTGATCTTCCTTGAGTGTCTCCTACCCTAGAAAATGATGCATTTTTACTATCACCCTTGACATCTTTTTCTACCTCAATTCCATAGCCAACTGATCAGTGAGTCTTCTCAATTTTACTTTCTAAATATCTGTTAAATACATTAATTTTACTAATGCCCTTTATCTGTTTTTTGCACAATATTTCCACTTCCTCTCTCTCCCTTATGTCTGTTAATTCTTCAAAATGTTTATTTTGCACTATAGGCTTGATTCCTTTCTTAATCTCTTTGAGCAGGTAGTCCACACATACATCCTGATGAGGAAGTCTCTCCATAAATCAGTTTAGTATTTTTCCCGGCTTGAGTCTTTGTAAGTTTTGCTTATTTTTAAGGTAGTTTCTTGTCTCTGGTTGTAAGAATTCACATCCACCCCCATGCACAATGCAGGCCTAGATTACAAATTCTCACACTACTCTCATGAACAGGGCAAGTTTCAGCCCACATATTGGTCTCCCAGAATAAAAGCCAGACACTCTCTTATACTAATTCTCAAAACCTCTCATCTAACTTTTCACAGCATCCCTACAAGTTCAAGGCCACACTAATATTTCATCCCCACTTATATAACTTTGGCCTCTAAGGTACATTTCTGGTTCTGATAATCCCTTGGGGCACAAGCATTTCAAATTCCACTCAGCTCTTCAATACTGAATTCCCTCTTGTTTCCGAATTTAAGTAGCATAATTTAAACATTTTAACTACATTTAATCAAGTCTGGGGCTTCCCTTGTGGTTCAGCTGGTAAATAATCCATTTGCAATGCAGGAGACCTGGATTCAGTCCCTGGGTTGGGAAGATCCCCTGGAGAAGGGAAAAGCTATCCACTCCAGTATTCTGGCCTAGAGAATTCCGTGGTCTATATAGTCCATGGGGTTGCAAAGTGTTGGACACAACTGAGCTACTTTCACTTTTCAGTCAAGTTTGGCTGTGTGATTAGAGTTTAAGGAGAAGTTCCTGAGTTAATGTATCATTCTCTGGAGAATTCCAAAGTTTAATCATTGTTTTCCACATCCTCCAACATAGGGCTGAGACAGTCATTGCTTCAGGCAGAGGCTAGAACCCCACTGAGGATGCAAATCTGTGTTCATCCTTTGACTTCCAAAATAGGCAAGAGCCGTATTTTATTGACAGAACAAAAGAGACGCATGCTCCAAAATCAGACAGTAGACAAAAAAAAAAAAAAAAAAGAGTTCATTTGGCAAGTCACAAACTTAAAAGATGCCAGGTAAGACATCAGAGTGGTTTTATATATATATATGGAAGTAAGTAATCATTAAAAATGCATTAAGGATGAGACTGTAATTAAAAATTAAAAGGAATGTGGTATGTCATTCCCTAGGGGCTCAATAGGAAAGGTCTCTGTGGCAGAGTTGAGGAGCAAGCCAGGTGATAGGAATTCCAGATAAAATGAGCAGGAATGCAAATCAGAAGCAGCATGGGTCCTACTTCTCTGGTGGGATAGTTCCTCCTCCTAGGGAGTCATGTTTAGTAAACTGAGCCACATGTATTTGGACAATAAAGGGCTTGAAGCACTACAAGGTCCCATTTAGCTTGTGTTTCATGTTGGGGAAGTTCAGATGTTCTCAAGGGTTCTTATAAGGGAGATGAGGTGCTGAGGGGCCATAGGCCAGAGAGTGCCTGAGTTCAGAATAAGAAAGGTCAGCAAACAGGGACCTCACTCCAGAGGAGACTGTGTGGCAGAGACCAAGGTCATCACTAGTGTTACCCACACTTGCCCCAGACAAGCAGGAATAGCCACATCCACAGAAGATGCAGCAGAAGTAGGATGAGACCCAGACCAGGGCAAAGTTCCCTGGCAAAGGCCCACAAGGATCAGAGAGGACAGCCAAATAAACTGAGCTCTCTCGCTGACTCTGCAGGCACAGGAAAGCAGTGAGGAACAGTGAGGAGGATGGTAGTTGACTCTTCCTATTGTGGTGATCAAGCTCTTGGGTTCTCTGGGTGTGACTGCATTTAGGCTGCTGGCTGTTCCTCTCACAGGGCATTTTCATAAGTCCCTTGGATACCTCTCTGCTCCCATGCTGGGGATCTCACCTACCCTCTCATAAGTGACACTCTCAGGACAGCCACCTATATCATTCTCTTTGGTTCTTGTGTTGGCTGATCCGTTTCCATAGGCTGTCTTTGTTAGGAACCTATTGTTTCTCCAGATGCTCTTCTTGTCAAAGTTCTTTTAAGACCCTACTTCTAGTCGTTAAAAGCATGTTCATTTAGCTCATCAATGTGTTTGCAGTTTCTTTCCCATCAGAAGCCAACAGCTGAATACTGCAGGCTGTTTCTACAGCATCTCATCCCTTCACTTTCTCAGGTGTAAATCAGACACCTGTCCTGTGCATCCCCAAGCTGCAGGGAACACACATCCTGCTCTTAGAATGGTCTCACTGAAGCCTCTGTCACCATGTTGAGGTGAGAAGCAGGTACTCTTCAGATTAAAAAGGGACTTATGCAGCACAGCTCTCTCCTAAGCCATTCTCTTCCCCTTTATCTCCAAATCCTAACCATATGTCTTCAGTTTGGGTGAAAGAGGGTTAAGAATCTCAAATGGGTTTTCCAAACCTTCTTTAAAAATTCTACAAATGAAAAAAGTATATGCCTAAGAAGTTTCATTACACTGTCCAAGTGCTAGAGAGATTGTGAAGGTTCTTTTATTTGTTAATATAAATGTATTTTCCCCATTGGTTGGATGGCATCACTGATTCAATGAACATGAACATGGGTGAATTCCAGGAGATGGTGTGGGACAGGGAAGCCTAGCATTCTGCAGTCCGTCCATGGGGTTGCGAAGAGTCAGACATGACTTGGTGACTGAACAACAACAAGTTTCCCCATATGTTATTTTATTGTTTATTTTTTTTAATATTTACTTATTTGGCTATGCCAGGCCCTGGTTGCAGCATGCAGACTCTTTATTGCATCATGTGGGATCTAGTTCCCTGAGCAGGGTCCAACCTGGATCCCCTGCATTGGGAGTGTAGAGTCTAAGCAACTAGACCACCAGGGAAGTCCCATGAAGTTTCTGAAAATGCAAGTGGAGGGCAAACAGATGTGATTTCAGCTGTGTGTGGTGACAGCTAGAGGGTACCACAGATGAAAAAGAGCTGACAGACTGGCTGTCCACACTTTTCTAAACTGAGATTTGGTACTGCTTTCTCATTATATGGCGGATTCATGTCAATGTATGGCAAAACCAATATGGTATTGTAAAGTAAAATAAAGTAAAAATAAAATTAAAAAAAAAAAGAAAACTATTTCACATCTCTAGGCCTCAGTTTCTTTAGCTGTGAAATGCCTTGTCTTCCCAGTTGGGTGAGTAACAGTCTCTCCAAATACAATAAAAGCTTTTGTCCCCTCTTGCCCCTTTCCCAGATCCTGGATGAGTAACAATCCATCACACCAGGCTGGTACAATGGTCACCCTGGACCACAGGGCCGCAAAGGACCTGAAGATGACTTGGATAATCAAGGGCCCCCCAGGGAGCTGGGACAGAAAAACCCTGGGGCCAAGCTCTGAGTCTGCCCCTAAGCCAGCCCAACTCCAGTCTCACCTGTGCGGTCAATGACCATGTGGACCAGAAAACTGCCACCATAGACCTTGGGGAGCTCTGTTTGGGATCAAAAGCATGCCGAGCAAAGGGAGTGTGCCCACATGTAGATTAATTTTATCGATTCATATTTTTCTAGAAATTATCCATTTAACAAAAATTTAAAATTAAATAGACATTAATTAAGAACTACATTCTCTTAAGAGTTTCTCTAGTTATTATTGTTGCTTTGCTGTTTTAAATGTGAGATCTTGCTGAAAGGGTAAGTGATAAATTAGGTGACACTTCCAGCCCTGAGAGCCACAGGATCCCACTAACCAGTTTGTAGCCTGTCTTTCTAGGTGAAAAGCAAAAGCAATTTGGTGGCTCAGCTAGTGACAAATGGTGTATTGAGGGAGTATCTTCACCCTCCACATCCTCAACTACAATTTGGAACTGAGAGAAATAGGATGGGTATTTTATAGGGATTACTTTTTACTTTTACAGATTGAATAAAACACTATATATCTGGGTCATAAGATAGATATCAAGGAAAGTCTTATTCTCACATATGCCCATAACCAAAAGGATGTCAATCAGAAGGATGGTTAATAAGAAATGGGGCATAAAGAGAGATGAATGACAGAGGCAAACAAAATGCTCCATCAGGCTGGCAGAATTCCAGCCCTAGGTGCTTAAGTCCTACCATGAAAATGAAGAGCTCAGAGGAGAAGGCCTTTGGAATCCACACCAGCAGCATCTGCTCACCTGACCCAACTCAATGGTCCCCAAGCAGTCCAATGGTAACTCGGCTTCCAGTGTAGCCTATCTTTGGGAAGAGGATGACTTGGTCAGGCTAACAGGAATATCCATCTGAGTTAGCAAGTATACTTACTACTGTAAGTTAATAAATAAACATTCTTATTTTGTTTAACCAGGGTCATTTCATATCTATTATCAAGATTTTGCACCCACAAGGCACAAGGGTGAAATAGAGGTTTTGGATTTTTGCTCAGGACCTACATATCAGACTCTGAACCTTGGTGAACATGTTGAAGTACAGTTGATCTTTGAGTCGTATGGATTTGAACTACTAGGTCCATAGGTACACAGTGATTTTCTTCAATAAATGTGTACAACAGTACACATGATCTGTTGTTGCTTGAACCAGTGGATGTGTAACTGTCAATACAGAGGGGTGACTATAAAGTTACATGGTAAATTTTTGACTGTTCAGGGAGTGGGAGCTCCCTATTTTGCTCAAGAGTCAACTGTAATGACAAACTGTAGGGTTTTGTCATTTATTCATTCCTTAGCTCAGTCTATTAGAAACAAAAGACATATTGAGAAACAACTTGGAAAATACATTCACAGACTTTCTTTGCCATGTATATTCCCATTTGAATTTCATGAAGACTTCATGAAGGCCCAAGGTTTAAGTTCTCAAGCCTGAGCAAACATCTAATGAGTATTTCAAAACATAAGTGCACTGGGATGACCCAGAGGGATGGGATGGGGAGGGAGGTGGAAGGGAGCTGGGGAGGGAGGTGGGAGGGGGGTTCAGGATGGGGAAAAAAAGTTAAAAATAAAATATAAGTGGTGCTTAGTTTCAAGATACAGTCCAAGCATCTGTTCATAAAAGTTCTCTAATTGATTTAATGAACATCCTGCACTGTGAGCAATACATGGGGAGTGTCCATTTGGAAAAAAAAAATCAGACCAAAGTTTTTGCTTTGCCTGAACTATATAGACTGATGAAGACCCGTTAGGGGTTATTTCAACAAAGATCCTGAAGCCATAAATCAATAAAATAGAAAGTGGAAATAAGCATAAGTTCATTAGTTTGTTTAGATGATAAAGATCTTGTTGACGTATATGTGGTTTTATCTATCTGAAGCATTTCTTATCATGTCACTTCACTGTTCAAAAATTTTAATAGATAATTTTTTTAGTTAGTGTTGTAAAGAAACTAATGATACAGAAAAGGAGACAGACCACAGAACTTAGCTACTGTTAAATTCTTGACATACTTCCTGTTGGAATACTTCATGCCCACATAAACTTAAAGTTTCATGGGAAAATTTCCATTCAATATATAAGGATATAATTAACTCTTCTTAGTACACAAATAGTATTCTATCATATAGAGAAAATATAATTTATTTCACCAGTATATAGGGGTCAAGAGCTTCAGAATCCAACTCCAAGATTCCAATTCTAGCTCTGCCGTATATTAGTCGTGTGACTTGAGTAAGTTCATTGATTTACCAGTGTAGCCATTTCCTGGGAATAATAATGGTATTTGCATTACAGGATGGCAGTTTATATTTTGAGGCCTCAATACATACTGTATACAGCCCAGAATAACTAACTGTACCCTGTCACACTAGCTGTGGAGAAAAACAGCACAGGGAGGAGGGAGGAGGCCACCAGAAAGAGTTTGCAGTTTTATATAGGGAGGTCAGTGTAGGTCTTACTGAGAACTTCGCATCTGAAGAAAGACTTGAAGGAGGTAGGGAATGAGACATGGATACCTAGACGGAGAGAATTCTAGAGAGGAAGGAGCATGCATGGAGTATTGAAGGATTGGCAAAAAGCCCAGTGTCCTATAGTGAATTAAGGAAGGAGGGGTGTGTGGGAGAGGAGGCCAGCTGATACAGAATCTTCCAGATAAAGTGGAAGGTTTGAGCTAACAAGTAATGTAATGGGGTAGTTTTGAGCAACAAGGAATGTGATGCAACTTAGGCTTTAAAAGGATTCATCTGGGTGATAGTATGAAAATAGGCATTAAAGAATTAAGGATAAAAGTGGGAGACTCTGAGGCCACTGTAATAATCCAAGTGAGAAATAATGATGAAATTGGACCAGGGAGGTGATAAGAGGCATTTTGTTATAAACATATTTTTTCATATAGATATAGAAAAATAAGTATTCAACTATATCTAGAATGTTGAGCTATCAGTATTTTCTAACAGAGAGTGAAAAAGAAATGAAAATGAAGAAAAAAGAAGGAAGTTAAGGATGACACACAAGTTTTATGGCCAGAACAAAGAGGACTGAGATGACATTTGGAGGGATAAGAAACTGTATAGGGAGCATGTTTGAGGAGTCTGAGTTTAAACATGTCAAGATGGAGATGCCTGTTATACATGCAGATGGAAATGTCAAGTAAACAGTTGGATATTCACACTGTGGAGTTCAGGGGACAGATCACATCTCTAAGTCCTTTTAACCAGATAAGGTCATATAGTCACAAGATTACTGCATGGCCAGAACATCAAACAGAAATGAGTGTAGACAATGAAGCAAGGTGGTCTGAGTATAAACCTTGGTTATTCCAAAATTTAGAGGTTGGAAAGATACTGATAAAGAAAACTACAGGGCAACCATCCAGTAGGTAGAAAATAGCAAAGTGAAAATAATATTTCCAGGAAATATATATCCACTGTGGCTGAGAACTTATGGGAATTGAGGATTGAGAATCTACCACTAAATTTAGCAATGTGGAGTTCCCTGGTGACTGGAAAAAAAAAAAAAGCAGACTCAGTGGAGATGCAGGGACATTGCATAACAAGAAAGAATTCAAGAGAGAAAGAAATTTCTTCAAGTAAAGTCAATATGCTCATGAAAACATGTTCAGCATGAATCATTTGAGAAAGGCAATTCAGAACCACAATGAGATACCACTTCATCAGCACTGGGATGGATACTACCTAAAAATAACAAGAGTTGGTGGTAATGCAGAGAAATTCCCACACACTGCTGGTGGAACTACAAAAATGGTGGTGGAAGATGGAAATGAAAGAAGTGGAGGAGAATGGAGTACAGGAAGATTTATGAAGGACAGCACAGAGGAAGTTGGTAACTGATTGGGTGTCCAGAATGACAGAGAAAGGAATCAAAATGAGTGAGATTATTATCCCCTGTGATGATGCCTATGTAAGCATGAGAACTTCTGTAGAATACTTAATATCTCTGAGTTTTAATTTTTCATTTGTACATTGGGGATTTCAGCATCACATAGTTCTCAAATGAAATTATGAATAATAATGAAAGGGAAGCTAACTTGAGAACAGAGATGCTGAAATCCACAGCACACTTTGTATAAGAGGAAGGAATTCCCATAAGACCCAAGAAGAAGAACTCTGCTCTAAATGTCTCCTCTGAACCAGAGCACAGGATCTGTCGTTGCATGTCTCCCACCCACATCTCCCACTCCATTGTCCTCTTAAGAAACAATTCCCCTTTCACCCACCAACTGCTCCATTCATCATCAGGATGAACTCATTCAAATTGAGGCACTTGAGTCAGAACCAGGAACAGTGGAAGAGGAACAAATGGAATACTCTTTTCTGAATAGTCCAGGATTCCAAGAACTTCACTGACGACATGGCAAAGGAAAAGATATAAATGCTGGAGTTACCTAGCCTTGAATTTAACAATTTGCTCTGCCACCAACTCTTTTGGGATATTAGTTCCTTGTCCTACACAATAGGAAAAGTAATTGCAACCCCATGGACTGTAGCCTACCAGGCTGCTCCATCCATGGGGTTTTCCAGGCAAGAATACTGGAGTGGGTTGCCATTTCCTTCTCCAGGGGATCTTCCTGACCCAGGGACTGAACATGGATCTCCCGCATTGTAGGCAGACACTTTACTGTCTGAGCCACCAGGGAAGTCCAGGAATGGTAATACCTACTCTAAAAGAGTCATGTCAATGTATGGCAAAACCAATACAATATTATACAGTAATTAGCCTCCAAAAAAATAAATAAATAAAAATAAAAAATAAAAGAGTTCTTATAAGAGAAATAATATTTATAAAATTCATGGGACAAAAGCTGGTTCAATATAGGCTTGGAATGTTGAGTTCCCTTCTTTTTTCTTTTTTGTCTTATGCTTTGGGAATTGAAGTGGGTGGGAGGTGGTCAATGGGTGGTCACATCTCACACTGCTTCTGGACTGATGGCACTGATCCCAGCCATGATGGGTCACCTAGGATTCCAGTGAGGGAAGTCATCTTCTTCCCTCTCAGCCTTCTGTTCAGCCTAACAATAAACAGGCTAGAAACGGCCTTATTAAGGAAACTCTGCTTCTCCCTTAGCCAGCAGAATCCTAGCACTGCTTCTTATTACTAAAGATTTTAGTTCAGAACTTTTCCTTCTGAGGTCAGAAATTGGATCTCCCGCATTGTAGCAGACACTTTACTGTCTGAGCCACCAGGGAAGTCCAGGAATGGTAATACCTACTCTAAAAGAGTCATGTCAATGTATGGCAAAACCAATACAATATTATACAGTAATTAGCCTCCAAAAAAATAAATAAATAAAAATAAAAAATAAAAGAGTTCTTATAAGAGAAATAATATTTATAAAATTCATGGGACAAAAGCTGGTTCAATATAGGCTTGGAATGTTGAGTTCCCTTCTTTTTTCTTTTTTGTCTTATGCTTTGGGAATTGAAGTGGGTGGGAGGTGGTCAATGGGTGGTCACATCTCACACTGCTTCTGGACTGATGGCACTGATCCCAGCCATGATGGGTCACCTAGGATTCCAGTGAGGGAAGTCATCTTCTTCCCTCTCAGCCTTCTGTTCAGCCTAACAATAAACAGGCTAGAAACGGCCTTATTAAGGAAACTCTGCTTCTCCCTTAGCCAGCAGAATCCTAGCACTGCTTCTTATTACTAAAGATTTTAGTTCAGAACTTTTCCTTCTGAGGTCAGAAATGAAGAAGCTGAGATTGCTGAGCTGGGTGGGAAACAAAGAGATTCAAGAATACAGGCCAGCAGACAAAAGGACACAGATCATAGTACCAGAGTGAGGCCATCTCCAACTCAAGAGCTGGAACTGAAGGCAGGAGACAGAGGCTTTGAGGAGAAGAAGACCACCAGGAAGAGGAGAAGATCCCCTGCAGTACAGTGGAGGTGACATCAAGTCCTCAAGCAATCCTGATTAGGCAGGATTGTCGGGGTTCATCACGTCCATCTTTGCTTCCCTGTGGACTTACTGCCAGAAACACCTTCAGTAGATGCTGTGCTCTGAGATCAATCTGCTGAGTTCCTGTGGGAGTTGAGAGGAAGAATAGCTCAGACAATTCACAAAGAGAGGTGCTTGTCTCTTTGGCACTGGCCTCCTAAAGCCATGACATCTTCCTGAGGGAGCTCCAGGTGAAGCAGGCAGGGAAGACTGATGACCAACCCAAGTCAGACTATGGCAGCAAATGGTTTATGTCAATTGTGTTCAAAAATGTTAGATGTGGGAGAGACCATTTCCAAATCTTTGGGTACACGTAGACCATGTGACCTGGAAGGGGGTCTAGGATTGGTTGGAATGCTAGAATTCCAACAGGCAGGGACAGGAGTAAGGGGCAGGGAGGGAGCCATCATTTCAGGCAGAAGTATGTGAGTGAGCAAACGGGAGGCTGACTAGCATCTGAGGCCAGCAGATTGTGGGGGATGAGGGTCAGTAGAAGAGGCAGGAGAGGGCTGGTTCACACCTTCCCACAAGCTTCACTTCTCATAGCAGCTTCATTACAGTGCATATGTGGGGGTAGCACACTCCACTTTCATTCTAATGACCCCCCACACCAGGCAGGAATGCCCTGAAGCTGCTTTTCTATGAATACAAATCCCAACCTGGTCCTTCTGAGACAGAAGAGGCCAGAAACAATACAAATTCCTCTACCCACTCCACAGGAGGTGGATTTGAGGTCCACGAGCTGAAGCTGAGGTTAGTTAGTACTAGTGATCAGGAACAAGGGCTGGACCACTGTATAATGTGCACCAGCTATCCCCCAGCACACATACTGACAAATAGACAAACACAAACACACTGCCCAACATACAACTTTTGCCCTACATAAGGAACAAAGGAAACCTCAGGCCAGTCCTTTAGAAGCTCCCACTACCCATGCTGTCTCCACAGACGCCCAACTCAGCACCCAGCACCAAAGCCTAACCTTGTCCTCTGAAGTCTGGTCAACAGCTTTACACTGTCTCCATGCCTGGGCTTGAGTGCTCGGAAAGATACACACCAGTCACACAGCAGAGGCTGTGGGGATTATCATGTGCAGGAAGGTCCTCTTTGGGAAGTTTCAGGAGAAGAGGGGCTGGACGCTGGGTCAATGATGGAAGAAGAGCTCTCGTCCCGCAGGGTGAGGATCTTGAGTGGGAAGACAGCTGGGGAAGTCGACACAGGTTGTGAGAAGGCCACATGCACACAGGGACTTGAGGGCGGGAGGTCACAGGGCAGCTGGAGCTGGACCAGAGCTGGGAGATGCAGGTGTCTGCAGGAATCAAGCTCCGAGGGGAGGTGTCCTAGTAGTTTTGATTCTTCTGTTTTCTCTGATTACATTCTCTTCATGGCCTCCCTTTCTGGCTTGTAGACCTCACTGTAGACAGTACCAGACTCCTTTTCTTCTAAACGTTGTTTACCAACACCCTAGGAATTGAAGTCAGAGAGTTTCTAAAAAAGCTGAGAGAGGCCCTAGAGTGACCCAGAAGGAAGCAGTGCTGCTGACAAGAAATGCATGTGAATTCCCCCAAAGTGACCAGCACTACGCTGGCCCCAAGTTCTAAATTTTCTTAGTAAATACCTCTGACCACCTAGAGAGAATCAAAGAGAGAGCTGGGCCAGGAACAGCAGATGACTGGGTTGACAGACCCAGGAGATAGACCCATGAGATCCCAGACTGGGCTCAGTTCCCATTCTCACCTTGTATGTGACCTCTCCAGACCCCTGCTGGCTCAGCTCCGCATACTGGACGCCACCATCATTGTCCCTCTCATCCTTCTGAAATTCTACACCTGCATCATACACAGAATGGAGCTTGAACCTCAGCCTTGAAAGCATATACCTTCCTCCGTGGCAATGAACCCAAGGAGAAGCCCACACCCACCTTCCCCTTCTGCACTGATATTCCTTGAACAGCAAAATGCAGGAGGAAGGCAACCAAAGGTTCAGTGGGGGAGGAGTGGAACCTGGGTCAAGAAGCAGAAATGCAACCTGCCTCTTCCAGTCTTCATTTTCCTCCTCTTCACATAGGTTTTCCAAAGGAACAATCCAATTATGAGGATCAACAGCATAATCACGACAGCCACTATGATACCTGGCAGGGTCTGAGCACTGTTGTTTCCAGGTGAATCTGTTTTCCTCACACAGAAAGAATAAAGAAAGTTAAGGCAAACAGAACTTGAGACACCCATTGCCGAGGAAAGATACAGAAGAGCAAGTGGAGAGATCTGAAGCTAAAGAGGAAGGGGCAGGCAATATCATTCATTCAAGGTCCTGAGCTTCTGCTTGATGCCAGGGACACTGAGATAAACAATACAGGTCACCCTGGGGGAGGTGGAGAAAATACCAAAGCCTTCCAGCTAGAGAGACAGCAGTGCAGTATAAGTTAACACCTTGAACACTGGTCTTCATGGAGGGCCTCCCAGAGGAGGTGATGCATAAACTTCACCTCTGAGGGAGGAGTAGGAGTTTACCAGATATTCAGGCTGGGCACAGCTTTCCAGAAAGGAGGAGGCACAGCTTTGTCAAATCTGCAGGCCTGAGGGTTGCAATCATTCCCGATCAGCAGGCAGGAGAGGGACAGGGCAGGGACAAGCAGGATGAGGATGATCAGAGAGAAGAGAGTCTCTTTCCAGAGGGTCTTGTGGGTCATGCTGAATGTTGAACTTTATCTGAGACTCCAGAATGGGACTAAGGGAAAGGTATCATGAGATTTTAAGTGATGCTGACATATCGGCTCCTACCAGCAGCTCATGGGGGATGGGTTAGAGGGGCTAGACTGCACACAGGATACCAGGTCATTTATTCACTCGGTGAAATACTGAGTGTGAATAGTGCCAGTAACTTTGTTTGGTATAAGAATTTAAAGGAGAATAAGACATGTCCTTTGCCCTCAAGGTGTTCCAGGCTATGGAGAAGACAAACCCATCAACAGCATTGCTACTCAGTGTGGGGTGGCCATGGACTGCGCCTTAAAGTGGATGATGCCTGAGGCAGGACAGTTACAGCAGCTGCAGTGCCTGTGCAACATGAGATTGAGGCATCTTTTGTTCAAACTTGATTCATAACAGAACTATAACCAAGTGCAGGACATTGGTTATATGCTCGTGACCTGAGGGAAATCCCTCAATAGGAATAAGCAAGAAACTCTTGATTTGGGAGGTTTGATGGTAGAGGATACAGCATTTCCAGAGGCTCAGAAGCCTGCAACTTCAGGACACATTCAGGGAAGCCAAGCAAACAATTCAGTGTGAAGTGTGTGAGGTAAGGAACATGGACAGAGGAGCTTTGCAGCCCTGAATCCTGCAGGGAGTCCCTGGGTCAGACTCCTACAGATGATACAGACCAATCACAAAATCCAATTGCTTTTCAAAAGACTACAATGGATGACACACTATGGCTAGTGGATGAGGTAGGAGAAGTGCTGGGAAGCTACTGCCCTGGACCAGACCTGACACTGCCCTGCAGCAGCTGGGAGGGAAGGGGCTCCCCAGAGGGCAACAGGCAGGCAGGTGCAGGCAGCAAGGAGCATGGGTCAGGGGAGGGGTGAGCCCTCAGGGAAATACATCTCTAAGGAATGCTTTTGCTACTGCAGCCCCAACTCTCTTGGCCTCCCCAACACCACACCTGCTCTGTCTCCAGGGCCAGCTGGGACTGAGAGGTGCTCATCTGGAGGTGAACTGAATTGATTTGCATCAAAAACAAATTCTTTTTTCTCTTGGGGAAAAAAAGGGGGTGGAAAGGCAGGCGTGGACTTGAGAGACAGTTAATCCAGACATGAGCTGACTGTACCTCCCAGGCTCCTGAAAGAGGTGACCTGGTAGGAAGGTGGTGCTAATAACATGGTGGGGAGAAAAGCCCAGAGCCCCTAGTTCTCAGAGTGCCCCTCCCCTCTGGCAGGTGCACTCACCAGAGACACAGACTTCTCCAAGGTCTAAGGTGGCAGTTTTCTGGCCCACCTGGTTGCTGACCACACACATCAAGCTGCCACTGGCCTGGCTCAGGGGCAAGTTCAGAGTCAGGTTTGAGGCGTTAGAGGGTAGTTCTGATGTCACTCTCTGCTCCAGCTCCTTGGAAAGGCCCTTGGTCTCCCAGGTCACCTCCAGGTCCTCTGTATCCCCTGGGGCTGTGCACTCCAGAGTGGCATTGCACCAGCCTAGTGTGACAGATGCTGACTTGACAAGGATCTGAGGAAGGGGTACAGTTCCTGAGAGAAGAGGACAAAAGAATGGAGCTCACATGATTGGAGAACATCCCAGCTTGTACATTCTCATCCATTTTCTCACTGAAACCCTGGCATTCTCCCTTTAATGACACTGAATGCATTATATAGAGATACAGAATTTGCCCAGTACTTAATACATAGCAAATGACAATAAAGAGGGGAGCCACTGAATTAAGCCATATATTTACTAGATTGTATGCATGTTGAGTAAGCGTTAAACATCTCCAACAATAAAATAAAGCCTGATCCCACCTTCCCAAGACCAATTATTTTTAAGAAAATGGGGCTCCTTCTAGACGTGGAGGAAGTCTCAGACAGAAGGGCTAACCACAGATCAGGAACTTGGCTTCTTCTTCTGCTCAGATAATGCCTGGGATTTTATAGCCTGTAGAGAAGAAGATGCCTGATCAGAGTTGGGACCCCCAGAGAAAGGTTCTGTGCTCCCAATAATGGAGACATGCAGTGGCTGTCTCCACCGTGGGAGATGCAGTGGCAGTTTCAGCTACAAATCGGCACTTGCTGTCTCCCTCTACAAGGGTCAAACCATGTGCTGCTGTAGCTACTGGCCTTCACACCCTCTTGATGGAGGTCAGGGTAGAGAGAAGACATGAGGCTCTCTGTGCTGGTGGGGAGAGCGGGGACTGGCAGGACAGGTCTTCAGATAGCTAGATAGTTTCAGGAGCTTATTTTATGAGCCCGATTCTGGTATCTTATCATATCTAGAAAAGCACTAAAATCCTTCTTGGTGATGACTATTCCTGGTGACTAGGAAAATCTTCTGGAGACTAGTAGAAAACTTCTAGAAAAAAAAAATGTTCATATTGCTTATATTCCTCATTCACCAAAGTCACACATACACTGACATTTCCCTCTCACTGGAGCAGTTTCTCAGAGCTATCTGGGGTGCTGTCTCCTAGGCTGCCATCCTCATTTTGCTCCAAATAAAAACTTAATTCATAACTCAAACATTGTGCATTTTTTGTTAGGTCTATAGTAGCAACTAGGAGAATCCCAAAGATGGGGGAGCCTGATGGGCTGCCATCTGTGGGATCGCACAGAGTCGGACACGACTGAAGCGACTTAGCAGCAGCAGCAGCAGCAGCAGCAACAAGGAACGATAAGTCTGAGTCTGGTTAGAACATGCCACTGAACTTGAGAAGTGACATACTGATAAGCTGGTCATAGAAATCACATGGGAGCCTAAAGCAGCAACAGTAACTCTCACACCAGATATTTTCCTATGCAGGCAGGGACTTTCCTGAAAGAAAGTGTTGGGTAAGTGAGGCTTTCTGGAAGTGCTACCGTGTAACCATTCACCTACATCTACCCCAGGCTTCTAGAGCTGGATTGCTGGAGTCTTTGTGAGTGAGGCTGGCCTTGGCCTTACATGGCACTCAGTAAAAGAAGAGGCACTGAATACACATGAATTTCTGAATTATGGTAGGTGAATGCTGCTGCTGCTGCTGCTAAGTCGCATCAGTCGTGTCCGACTCTGTGTGACTCCATAGACATCAGCCCATCAGTCTCCTCTATCCCTGAGATTCTCCAGGCAAGAACACTGGAGTGGGTCGCCAGTGCCTTCTCCAATTGTAGGTGAATAATGAACCCCAAATACTTCCATGTCTATCCTCAGAACCAATGACTATGATCGGTTACAGGGCAAGGTGGAATTAAGGTAAAAGAATTAAGGTGCTAATCAGCTGTCTTGAAAATATGGAGATTGTTCTGGCTACCTGGTTGGGACCAATGTAATCACAGGGGTCCTTAGAAATGGAAGAAAGAAGAGGAGGGAGATCAGAGGGATTAGACTGTGAGAAGAATTGGTCCCACTACTGCCAGCTTTGAAGGCAGAGGAAGGTGGTTATAGCCAAGTAATGTAAGCAACCACTAGAAGTGGGAAATACAAATAAATCAATTTCCTTCTGGGACCTCTACAGACAAATACAGTCCTGACAACAACTCGACTTTGGCCCAATGACACATATGTCTGACTTCTGACCTAGAGCCTAGTAAGATAAAAATCTGTGCCGTGCTCAGCCTCCAAATTAAAGCAGCATTATAGCAGAAACATAAAAAATACACACATTAACTAAACCTAAACGTATAAAGAACAACAGTTGCTATGGCAATATCATTTCCCCAAATTTCCATTCTCCTCTCCCCAAACTCTAAAGTGGTTTTATCCCTGGTGTGAATCTCAACTCCTCTCACCATTTTCAGTAAACCCACTTACCCTAATTCAAGGGAGAAAATAATCTGAATGCTGGTGTCTGGAAGGGATCCTGAAAAATGGGGCCTGCCTGACACTCCAGCTCAAAAGCAGGAGGGAAGCATGGTGAGGAGATGTCGCTTACCATAGACAGTGAGGAGGAAGACCTGGGTAAATTCTATCCCTCCAGTGAAGCTGGCTCGAGCCCGGTACTGCCCACTGTCCTCCCGGGTCAGGTTCTCAATCCTCAGGGACGTCACACTGGGCACATGGACCCTGTGCTGGTACTTGTCCTGGAGGCTGACCCAGGTTGGGGTGTCTGCCCCACGGCGGACTTGTATGAAGACTCTATAGTTTGACTCAGGGCCAAAGCCCCACGAGACCTCCTCTGGGTCAGCTTCTTGCTTCTTGGTCACATGCAACAACACAGAACCTCCTCGGATTCCCTGCAGGGGAACATGGGCTCCAGAATCCTGAACTCCAGGACTTGGTGCTACAGGACTCTTGACAACAGTGCAGCAGACACCTAGGGCAGAGGTAGGACACAGGAACCATAATTTTTTTTTCAGTAACAATAAAGGAGAAAACTACATAATCTATATTTTAAATGAAATTCAGCCAATATACTCTATTGATTCTTAGGAAGCAGCCTAGTAAAGTGAATTTAAGCAATTTTAGAATTAAATCCTGGTTCTAGGGAATTGTTACCTTGAGGAGGTAACTTAAACTTTCTAATCTGGAGTTTTGCCACCTACCTCATAAATTGAATGGGATCATGGGGCTTCCCTGATAGCTCAGTTGGTGAAGAATTTGCTTGCAATGCAGGAGACCTGGGTTCGATCCTTGGGTTGGGAAGATCTCCTGGAGAAGGGAAAAGCTCTCTATTTCAGTATTCTGGTCTGGAGAATTCCATAGACTGTATAGTCCATGGGGTCACAAAGAATCAGACACAACTGAGTGACTTTCACTTTCACTTTCATGTATCAAAAGCACCTAGCAGATTTTCTGTCAATAGTGAAGTGAAGTCTCTCAGTCGTGTCCAACTCTTTGGGACCCCATGGACTGTAGCCTACCAGGCTCCTCTGTCCATGGGATTTTCCAGGCAATAGTGCTGGAGTGGATTGCCATTTCCTTCTCCAATAACTGTAGGATTAGCTTCTTAATTGTTGTCGCCTTGTGTTCACATCCTTTTGTAATGCCCTCCTCTGATGAATGGGCTACATCTAGTGACTGGCTTCCAAGAAATAGACTAGAGCAGAATTGATGGATGTCACTCAGTGATACTAGGATATACAAAACTGTGACTTCCCTCTTGCTTATACACACATCTTCTCTTTCACACTGTCTCTCTTGCTCACTCTGAGGAATCCAGCTGCCATGTTGTCAGTTGCCTAAGGAGGGGCCCACATGACAAGCACTGAGGGAGCCTCTGGCCAACATCTAGAGAGGAACTAGAACCCTCAGTCTGACAGCCACAGGAACTGCTTCCCAGCAGCAATCTCTCGAGAGATCTTGGAACCGTAGCTTGCCCAGTGGACCAGGGCTGATGCAGCCCCAGCCCCAGCTAAGACTCTAACTTCAGTCTGGGAGAACTTGAATCAGAGGACCTAGCCCTGACCCACAGAAACTGTGAGACTGAGATTATACCCAGTGGTGTTTAAGGTACTATGTTTTATGGTGATTCATTACACAGCAATAGATAGCTAACAAATATGAAGGCTGCCTGCTCTTTCTAGGCAGTGCAGTAGTCAGGAAAATACAGGCTGTACTGTGTAACAAATAGTTACAATACCTCAGGATCTTAAAATAAGGGAAGTCCATAGTCCCCACCACAGGTCCCCTGAGAGAGTGAGGGAGAGGCCCTGTCATACATGGAGGAAATGCTACCTCCTTGTAGCTGTATCCATGGAACTCACAGCATCCTTATAGGCTCCAGCCCCACAGCAGGAGAGAGAGGAGAATCATACAGGGACTTCACTGCAACTGTCCACAAGTAGTGTGCTCTTTGCTCATGTTTTTCAACCAGCACTCATGACAAGGCCCTGGCTAACTGCCAAGGACTAGAATATGAGGGGGAGAGCAAGTGATCATTTAATGAGCTTTACTGTCCCTGCCACCAAGACAACACTTCCCAGTCAGTCCCTGCCAGGCCACAGTGGGCCTTCCTCAGACACTTTCCTGGAGAGCTATGACCAGTGGGCACATTTGCTGCAGGGCCACCACCTCCTGAGCCCATGTTCCCTCTTCAGACATAGGCCTAAGGGACCTGATACCCTCTACCCTTTCTGGGGATGAAGTAGGACAGAAAAGGATGAGGGAAAGTCCCTTATCCTGAAAAGACGACCAATCTGCTTCTTCCAGCAGGTCAGGATGCACCTACTGGTCCCAGTTCCTCTCTAGATGTTGGCCAGAGGCTCCCTGTGTTTCTTGTCAGCCTTCCACAGTCCCAATTCTCTTTCTAATTCAATAAACTCTCACCATTTCAGACCTGTCTCCCTCCGGCTATACTTATTCTCATTCCTGGCTCTCACTGGAAGCAGAGAATAACTCAGGCCAGTGTTCATATGCCTAAGGATTTCAGGTATTTCTTTGTATTCATTTACTCAGTCATCTTCTCCAGGTCAGGCCTTAGGAGGCATCTATCCAGGCCCCCTCTGTCACAGAGGAGGAGGATCCCCAGGAGGTGAACCTGTCCTGGGTCACACAGGGCAGAGCCACACCTGGCACCAGGGCTCCCCACTCCCAGCCCAGGGCTTCTCCCCTGCAGGAGCTCCCACCAGCTCCCCACCCTGTCCCTGACCTCCCCGGGAGCTCTCCTTCCAGCACTGCTGTCTCAACCAGGATCTGAGCAGCTCCTGGAGGCTCATCCTCCAACTTTCCTCTCTTGAGAAAGGGGAAGTAAGTACTTAGAGGGATTTAGCAGGGCAGGGACTTCTGCAGCCTGTCCAAACTGCATACGTGCTGGAAAAACAGGAACCAGAGAGAGAAGAAGCTCATCCCTGAGAGGCAGGGAGAACCCACCCAGGGGGATGGTGAGCTGAGCTATGGGGAGGGTAGAAGAAAACTTGGAAAGAGAAGGAAGAGAGTGAGAGATGTGATCTACAAACGATCTAATCCTGAAGAAGAAAATAAAGCCAGGGACAGTGTGGTTACAAACAAGATAGAGTTTATTTAAATATAAAATTTAATAGTTGCAAATCAATTTACAGTTTTGTCCATTTTCCCTCTTTTTCTTTTATGTAATCTTCCAACCCCAGAGCCTATGGAGAAAACTCTAAATAACATAACTTATTTTCAAGTTACATAAAATTGAAGAGGAGAGAAGCTCTATATTTTAATGTTACCTTATAGAGTTATATTACTAAAAAAGAGGTAAGGTTTTATAAAGCTCATTCTTAATTCAAGACATCTGTGTATAAACAGTCTATAATTCATTAAATTTCACATAGTTCTTGAAAGTTCATTTAGTGGCTGGAACACTGAAAAAATAATTTAAAATTTTTAAACTTTAATTAAAAATAAAGGCTTAAACAATAAGTGTTCTAACTTTCTCCAGAATTCATAACTCCTTGGGCATTATTGTTTACTCATTAGTTTTTAATTTTCTCATACATAATCAGATAGTCTCCAGGAGGTCACGTACATAATTTGGGATTTGTCCAGTCTTTAGCTCACTTTTCACTTAACTCTGCATAGTTTTCTATGTCTCTTTCCCTTCTTTCCTCCTCTAGTTCACCCACTTAAGAGCCCACATTACCAGTCTACACTTCTGTTCTTAGTTTCACCATATTCTTACAGCAGGTGGTATACAGAAACCCTTAAATTTGAGAGACTGCTGTTCTTTTTACAAAAGCAGTATTTAATTTCATTGTATTTAACATCCTGCATCTTGACCGAGAAATCAAGACTGCAATTGCTTCCTCCATCTCAGACACAGGGTTCTAGTCAAACTTCTCCACAGGACAGCTGCACAGACTGTCACATCCCCTCTGAGTTGTTCCCCAGCCCGTCCAAGTCAAGGAGCCAGCTTCTTAGTCTCTCCCCCTCTCTGCAGGCAGCTCCCGGCTCACCCAGCTTCACATTTCTGCTGCAGAGACAGACTTACCTTCCTAGAAATGTTTTCCTTAATGTAGTGAAGGCTGCCTAGCCCAGGTGTCTCAGACTCATCACAAGAAGATCATTTTGTTCTTCTTTTCACCCCAAGTCTCTAAACCAAAGGCTCTGCATTTGCTAAATAACTGCAGAGCTGTTTTGTCTTTTTGTTCACCAAGGACATAGAACATGGAAAAGGCACCCTCCCTGCCTACTCCAGAGGCCATCCCTCCCAGGAGCCCGGATCACTCACTGAGGAGGAGGCTGGTGAATCCCAGGAGCCTGGAGACCTCGCAGAGGTGGGGGTCTTCTGAGCAGGGCCCCATCACAGGCTGCCTGCCAGCCTGTGAGGCTGCAGAGGACGCATCTAGGAGGAGCAGAAAGAGAGGAGGGAGCGTTACTCAAAGGGCATTCATTTTTCTCCACCCTTAGGCGGGGCTAACATGTTTACATTCATGGGGTCACAAACAGACACGACTGAGGGACTGAACTGAACTGAACTGAACTGAACATGTTCTAAATGGATAGTCCACCAATCTGTACTAAACTACTTGGAGGTTTCCTATTAATTTCACCAGCACCTATGTTAAGACCTCAGCAAACAATTGCAGAGTAAATGTATAAACAACTCCACTCTATTGCAGATACCCCAACCCTGTGGTCACATCAGCCTGGATAAACTCTGGAAAAAAATTTCCCAACATATCAGCCACTGTCCCATTCCACTATGCAGCTTCAAGCAAGTCACCTGAGTCCACTCTGTGCTTTCAGAAACTGCTCTGCTGCATCAGACAAGAGAATATCTAATACTACTTTACTCCCTCCAACCCCATCTACTTAGGGAGGAATGAATCATTTGGTCAGAAATCTCTGTAAGGAGTCAAAATCCAGGCAACTCGCCCTCTGATCACTTTCGGAGTGATGAGGAGAACAAGCCTCATATTTTTTCTCTACTCTTGGAAGTACTGTGAAGGCTGTGTGGGTCTGCTCCAGGGTTGGGGAGGGAGGAGGAGCCTAGAGAAACAGCAATGCAGCTACAGGCCAGGGTCACTGGGAGACAGCCAGACAACAAATATTCCAACATTCCATGCTGGCAGAACACCAGGGACTTTTTCAAAATCCAAATATCTAAGGTCAGTTCAACATGTCAGCCAGCTATCCTGTGTAGCTGGAAAGCTAAATCTTTATCGACACCACCAACTTGTCTAGGTATTATTACAAATTTCAAATTTATAGATTTATGAAAGACAGATATCATTACAATTATCCTCCTGTTTGACACATGTAGAAACAGGATCCAACGAATTTAGTGAATAAACCCAAGGCTGGAAAGTCAACACATAGTACAGCATAGCCTTTGACCAGGTTCCTGCACTTTAGAGTCCACTAAAGTGGACTGTAAAGTTACTGCAATGCAGTCCACTGGCCTTTAGAGACCCAAGTCCCTCTCAGTGCAGTGAATCTCATACACAGGGTAGTTTCAGCCCTTGAAAAGTCACATGATGGGGAGGAAGACCTAGCTGGGCCCAGGGCAGACCCTCACCTTCCTTGCATCATTCCAGGCAGGAAAACTAAGACGTATGGCTGCATCTCAGCAGCCTCTGAGATCGAGGCAACCCTTGACCAATCACTGTTAGCTCCGCTTGCACTCAGTGTGTCACAAAGAGCCCAACCCAAACCTGCAAAGGCTGGTCTGAGAAACCTCAGTCAGTCTGTCTCCCAGGTCTGGCCCTCATTGTCTGTGACCTGCAGGCTAGTGGATCCTGCCCTACTTCCCTGGGCAGTGAATGCTGTCCTCCTAGGGTGCCTCATGGTCCAGATTTCACAAGGTCTTTTCATCTCTCTGGGGAAAGAGCAAACTAGCCAAGATGGCAGTGATCAGGATCTCTAGCCACATAGCCTCTTGCCCCACATTTTGTAAACACATGTATGTAACAGTTGAGGTCACTTATAGCACTGTGCATGCACATCACGATGTACCCCCTTGGCCACAGGCCACTTCTGTTCCGGAAGATTATGCTATGTCCACTGGGTCAACCACGAGAGGAAAGACTATAGCATGTCTGCTGCTATGGCTGCTATGCCAGTCAGGAGAGAATAAATGTGTCTACAGTTCCTATGACTCTTTGAGCTTTCTTCCAGCTTCCCTACTCGTGCCTGGCCTACCCTGGGTTCAGCAAACAGTGAGATACAGAGAGACAGTCTCAACATCCTTTCTATCAGTCACACAAAGTTCCAGTTCCAGTTCAGTTGCTCAGTCGTGTCCGACTCTTTGCGACCCCATGAATCGCAGCATGCCAGGCCTCCCTGTTCATTACCATCTCTCGGAGTTCACTCAGATTCACATCCATAGAGTCCGTGATGCCATCCAGCCATCTCATCCTTGGCCGTCCCCTTCTCCTCCTGCCCCCAACCCCTCCCAGCATCAGAGTCTTTTCCAATGAGTCAACTTTTCTCATGAGGTCGCCAAAGTACTGGAGTTTCAGCTTCAGGATCATTCCTTCCAAAGAAATCTCAGGGCTGATCTCCTCCAGAATGGACTGGTTGGATCTCCTTACAGTCCAACAGACTCTCAAGAGTCTTCTCCAACACCACATTCAAAAGCATCAATTCTTCGGTGCTCAGCCTTCTTCACAGTCCCACTCTCACATCCATACGTGACCTTTGGAAAAACCATAGCCTTGACTAGATGGACCTTAGTCGGCAAAGTAGTGTCTGCTTTTGAATATACTATCTAGGTTGGTCATAACTTTTCTTCCAAGGAGTAAGCGTCTTCTAATTTCATGGCTGCAGTCACCATCTGCAGTGATTTTAGAGCCCAGAAAAATAAACTCTGACACTGTTTCCACTGTTTTCCCATCTATTTCCTGTGAAGTGATGGGACCAGATGTCATGATCTTCGTTTTCTGAATGTTGAGCTTTAAGCCAACTTTTTCACTTTCCTCTTTCACTTTCATCAAGAGGCTTTTTAGCTCCTCTTCACTTTTTGCCATAAGGGTGGTGTCATCTGCATATCTGAGGTTATTGATATTTCTCCCAGCAATCTTGATTCCAGCTTGTGTTTCTTCCAGCCCAGCGTTTCTCATGATGTACTCTGCATAGAAGTTTAATAAGCAGGGTGACAATATACAGCCGTCACATACTCCTTTTCCTATTTGGAACCAGTCTGTTGTTCCATGTCCAGTTCTAACTGTTGTTTCCTGACCTGCATACAGATTTCTCAGGAAGCAAGTCTGGTGGTCTGGTATTCCCATCTCTTTCAGAAATTTCCACAGTTTATTGTGATACACGCAGTCAAAGGCTTTGGCATAGTCAAGAAAGCAGAAATAGATGTTTTTCTGGAATTCTCTTGCTTTTTCTATGATCCAGAGGATGTTAGCAATTTGATCTCTGGTTCCTCTGCCTTTTCTAAAACCAGCTTGAACATCAGGGAGTTCACAGTTCACTTATTGCTGAAGTCTGGCTTGGAGAATTTGGGGCATTACTTTACTAGCATGTGAGATGAGTGCAATTGTGCGGTAGTTTGAGCATTCTTTGGCATTGCCTCTCTTTGGAATTGGAATGAAAACTGACCTTTTCCAATCCTGACCAAGTACATTACCTTTTAAACCTGAAGAAGCCCTGCCAACCCACCCAGTAGAAAGGTTGCTCTCATCCTGTGCTTGCGCCCAGTTCCTGAGAGGGCTGCCATCCAATCTGTTACCTCTAAGATTCCCTAGTGATTCTTGGCTAGACTGGTTGCTGACATCTCTCTTCTGTCCAGGAGGAGAGGACAGACCGTGGTACCCAGCACAACCATCTTCCCACAACAGGCATTCAGACCACATTAATCTACCCCACAGGGAAGAGGTGAGCTCCTCAGATCCCTACTCAGAGCCCCTGAGAACATGCGCACAGGATTTGAAACCCACAGAGGGAAGGAGAGTCCCAGAAGATGCAGATAACTGGGAAAAATCTCCCCATTTTAGGGGTCAAACCTCATCCTTTATGGGCCTAAGTTAGAACTCTATTAGCTTCCCACCTGCATACCTGCCCACTCCATGGAGTAAGACCCTTTCCTTCCACTTACTGTCAAATGTCCCCTAATCATTCCAGATGCAGCTTAGATGGTGTCCTGGGAGTCTCCACATCCTTCCCCAGATGAAATTAGGTCCTCTTGCTGCTGGGCTCCCACAGCAGTTCAGCAGGACATTAGTACTTATGATATAACCAGGCAACATTTGCTCTTGCCCTTCCCTTGTGATACAATGCAGTTCCTGTGAACAGAGGCGGCAAGGAGATCCCACTCTCAGTCTGGTGCCAATGATGAATCAGCAGCTGAGAGTGGGTGCCCTATTGACTCACCCTGATCCCAGCCCTCCTGTGAGGACCCTGGGGGTCACATGTGCTCTTGAACAAGAGAGGCAGCTTTCAGCTAAGCAGCCCATGGCACCTGTGACAAGTTTCCAGTAAGCAAATATTTACTAAGCACACCTGTGTCTCTCAGCACTGCCACGGTCTTCTTTCTGTCCAGGTCACCATCTGCTGTGGGCCCTGGCACCTGAGATGACCTCACCCAGCACCTTCCTTTTGACAGACACTTGGCCCCCGAGGACTCTGGGTGCTGTGTTCTGTGAGAAAAATGAAGGTGAGCTCCTCCGTGGCCATATTTTCACAGACCTGTTTTAGTGGTGCTGAAAATTCATCTCAAGAACATTCACTCCCCATGAGGATAATCTGTAATTCCACAGTGCTATCCTCAGAAATTCAAGTCTGAAAACTAAATTCTTACAGTATTCAAGAACTACCAAACTCTTGGAGACACACTCATGTTGACAAAATTAAAACAGTGGTGATCTATAAAGTGGAATGTCAAGTTATTATAATAAAAATCTGGGGCTAGGTTCCCTTCCCAAGAACAGGCTCTCTCCCCAGCAATAAGGAGGTTTGCTGGGCACAGACCCCACAATGTTCATGGTAGGGGCTTCTTTCTCCCTCATTTTGAAACTTCCTGATCCAACTAAAAACACTTTTCTGTGGGCAGATTGCTGTGACCCCAATCCTTTTAATCAGAACAGTGTGGAAAAAGGGAAAGAGTAATTTCACAGTGGATAAGCCTGAGGAACACTCCCTGAATTCAGCCAGGTGATGAAGGTCAGTATACGCTGTGGTATTTCATGGTGATTGTATGTACCCTTGATATGATGCAATGAAAATAGCACTTTCTTCTGTGGTCCTTCTTCCCAAACACCCTGGTCTAATTATGAGAGAAACACTGGAAACTTCCCAATTGAGGGATACTCCACCAAACACCCAACCAGGACTCCTCAAAACTGTATGAGAAAAAAGAACAGCTGAGAAACAGTCACAGCGCAGAGGAGCCCAAGGAGACACGGTGATTAAATACAAGATGATGTCCTGAATGAGATCCTGAAACAAAAGAGGACGTTGGATAAAATGGAGAACATCTGAGTAAAGTATGAACTTTTCTTTAAAGCATATCAATTTTAGTTTATTAATAGAAACAAATGTTAGGAGTATAAGGTGCTGATAATGTTGCAGGAAGGGGGACCCCAGAGTCTGAGGGTGGCTCTCGTCTAACACTTGGAAAAGAATTGTCTGAGGAGACACATATGCCGACAAAGCAAGAGACTTTATTTGGGAAGGGGTACCTGAGTGGAGAGCAGCAGGGTAGGAGAACCCAGAGAACTTCTCTGCCATGTTGCTTGCAGTTTTACGGTGACAAGATTAGTTTCTAGGTTGTTTCTGGCTAATCATGCTGACTCTGGGGGCACCTACATCACTCAGTCAAGATGGATTCCAATGAGGAGGACTCTGGGAGGCTGGTAGGACAAACGAGCTAATGTATCCTCTCTGCTTTTGACCTTTCCCAAGTTCTTTAAGCTGGTGGTGGCTTGTAGTTACCTGTTTCTTACCTCCTGTCATAAAATAACTCATGCAAATGGTTACTGTGGTGCCTGGTCAGGGCTGGCAGTTTCTAGAGTTTCATCTAACAATAATACGGGGAAGTGTACATAAGGTATATGGGAACTCTCAGTACAATTTCCTGAATTTTTCTGTTAATCTAACAGATTTCTAAAAAAAATTAATTTTACTAAAACAAAAACTGCTGCCTTCCTGAGCTCATATCCCTTCTAGGTGCAGCTGCTCAAGAAAGGCATGTCCCTCACTATTTCCACCAAGGCCAGCAAGATCTATGCGTGACTCTCTTCCTCTATTCATACAGGGATACTTGTTTGCAAATAAACCCTGTTCCCATTGCTGACCTTGTGAAAGCAGAATTGAAAACTCCACTTGGTTTCTGTTCCCAGGCCTGGCCCACAGATGCTTATACAACACTTATTCAACAGATGTTTCCTGAGCCCCTCCTAGATATCTGTCATGTGCTAGATGCTCATAATGCACAGTAAACACAACGTCCCCATTTCTTGTCTGGACAGAGACCACACCACAGTGGGGAACAGATGTTAAATGAAGAAATACCTTATGTAGCTATCATGGCAGTTACAGAGAAGAGAAAGTACAAGGTGCTGGGAGGGAAGAAGGGCACTTAAGGGGCAGGGAGGCCCCTCTGAGGAAGGGTGACTAAGCCAAGGCCTATAGATTCTGGTGGCCATGAGCTCCACGTGGGCAATCCCAGTGGGCTGATCCCTGTCTTCACCTTACTGACTTTTGGCACAGTTCATCACTGCTTTTTTCAAGAACCTTCTTTACATGGCTTCCTGGACACCAGAGTCTCCTGATTTTCACCCTGCCTCATTGGCCACTCCTTCTCAGCCTCCCCTATCTGACTATGACCTTCTGAGGTCCAAAACTTATTCCCTGGACCACTTCCCTGTATACACAAATCTTTCACCTGAACCCCAGATCCATGTGTGCAATTGCCAACTTGAAAACCCAATGTGAAAGTCCTGTACATCACAAACTCCAATTGCACGCCTGAGCCCCCAAACTGCTTCTTCCCTGGTGGTCCTTCTCTCAGGAAATGGCACTGTCAATCACCATAGTGCTCATGCCAAATTTCCGGTTTTCACTCAGACTCCACATCTGACCCATCAGAAAATCCTGCTACCTCTCCATAATATTTCATGGATCCACCCCCTTCTCCATCCTAAAGGAGATCAGTGCTGGATGTTCAGTGGAAGGACTGATGTTGAAGCTAAAGCTCTAATACTTTGGCCACCTAATGAGAAGAGCTGAATCATTTGAAAAGACCCTGATGCTAGGAAAGATTGAGGGCAGGAGGAGAAGGGGATGACAGAAGATGAGATGGTTGGATGGCATCACTGACTCAATTGACATGGGTTTGAGTGGACTCCAGGAGTTAGTGATGGACAGGGAGGTCAGGCGTGCTGCCGTTCATGGGGTCGCAAATAGACAGACACAACTGAGCGACTGAACTGAATTGAACTGAATCCCCTTCTCAACACTTCCTCCACTTCCACTGTAAGCTGGACTCTTGCTGGTGCCTCCCAACTCATGCCCAGACCTTACCCTTGCTGTACCACATGCACAGCCAAAGTGAACCTTCAAACCACTGTCACATCCTGTCCTTCTGCTGCTCCAAACACTCTGCTGCTACTCATTCCACTTAGAAAGAAATTCAAGCTCTGATCTTGTCCTTCAAGGCTCCATGCCATTGTTCCCCAGGCCACCTTTCCCACCTTCAGTTCTTCAGGGTCCAGCATCACAAGCCTTGTGGACTCTCCTCCAGTGCTTTTGGTAGGCTCCCAGCTCAGGGCAATTGGCACATGTCATATTCTTTGCCCAGAATGTCCTTCCACCTGCTAAAATGGGTCTCATTCACACTCACTCAGGGCTCTGTCAAAATGCCACTTTCCCAAAGAGGTCTTCCCTTGGAGTCCCATCTAAATTAGAAACCCTCCTGCCTTCCTCTGCTTGTTCTGTCCTCACATGCTTGCCACCACCTGACCTTACATATCTATTTTGTCATTTGTGGATTACCACTGTCCCCCTTAGGACATGAATTCTTGTGGGCCAGGAATTTATTCATTTTACTCTCTTCTGTATCCCTAGCACTGAAAACAATAGTAGACCTCTCATAAATATTCTTCAGAGGTGGAATAGCCTAATAGTTAAAAGTGTGGCTTCTGGACTCAGACCATTTGACTTGAAATGCCAAAAGTTCAAATTTCCAGAAGTTAAAAAAAAAAAAAAAGTTTAGAATGACAGGCATTTGTACATTGCTGGTAGAGATGCAAAATGGTAGAACCCATATGGGACACAATTTTGGCAACAAACAAAATGTGAAATGGAGAAGGCAATGGTAATCCACTCCAGTACTCTTGCCTGGAAAATCCCATGAATGGAGGAGCCTGTTAGGCTTCAGTCCATGGGGTCGCTAAGAGTCGGACACTACTGAGCGACTTCACTTTCACTTTTCACTTTACACACTGGAGAAGGAAATGGCAACCCACTCCAGTGTTCTTGCCTGGAGAACCCCAAGGACGGCAGAGCCTGGTGGGCTGCTGCCTATGGGGTCGCACAGAGTAGAAGCAACTTAGCAGCAGCAGCAAAGAGTAAAAATTCTGGTTGCATCTGCTCTGCAATCCTATCTCTAAAATGGTTTTCTATGGTCAGCATTCATGCAAGATTATTTTGTTGAATTGTTTCTGAAATCAAATGATAGAACATGATCTAAAGATTTATCAGTAGGGACACTTTAATTGTACTGTGAAACGTTCCCATGGTTGGATACTGCATGCCTGTAAGAATATCAGGAAGATATCAGAAAGCACTATAGATACTGATTGAAAAACTTGTAGAATATAACATTAAGTGAAAACAGAAAAGTGTTGACATCTATGTGTGTGTGTGTATGTGTATATATATATATATATATATATACATATATATATATAATATATATGTTTTATACATACATATAAAATATGTAAGCATACACATAAATGTATAAAATGTTATGTGTATACATATAAATATATATACATAAAATATGTATATAATATATAATATATTCTACCACCAACTCTTCCTTATCCCTGACAATGCCAATCTATTTACAAAGGTATGGTTAACCTGTGACTTACCCAGCACTTGTCTCTAACCTCAGCTTTAAAGTAACATAATTATTTCAGAGAAATGTCAGCAAGGTGCCCTCTGTGCCTCTCTGCTGCTATTGAGGACCACTTCCACTAGACTGATGGTCACATAGAACCTACCAGTAGGTTTCTCTACCACAACTCTCACACAGTTAACTTAACAGGCTCATTGGGTCTGATAGACAGAGTGCCTGAAGAACTATGGACGGAGGTTGGTGACATTGTACAGGAAGGAGTGATCAAGACAATCCCCAAGGGAAAAAAAAAGGCAAAAAGGCAAAATGGTTGTCTGAGGAGGCCTTACAAATAGCTAAGAAAAGAAGAGAAATAAAAGGCAAAGGAGAAAAGGAAAGATATACCCTTTTGAAGGCAGAGTCCCAAAGAATAGCAAGAAGAGATAAGAAAGCCTTCTTCAGTGATCAATGCAAAGAAATAGAGGAAAACAACAGAATGGGAAAGACTAGAGATCACTTCAAGAAAATTAGAGATACCAAGGGAACATTTCACGCAAAGATGGGCTCAATAAAGGACAGAAATGGTATGGACCTAACAGGAGCAGAGATATTAAGAAGAGGTGGCAAGAATACACAGAAGAACTATACAATAAAGATCTTCATGACCCAGATAACCACAGTGGTGTGATCACTCACCTATAGCCAGACATCCTGGAATACGAACTCAAGTAGGCCTTAGGAAGCATCACAATGAACAAAGCTAGTGGAGGTGGTAGAATTCCAGTTGAGGTATTTCAAGTCCTAAAAGATGATGCTGTGAAAGTGCTGCACTCAATATGTCAACAAATTTGGAAAACTCAGCAGTGGCCACAGGACTGGAAAAAATCAGCTTTCATTCTACTCCCTAAGGAAGGCAATGCCAAAGAATGCTCAAACTACCACACAATTGCACACATCTCACACACTAGGAAAATCATGCTCAAAATCTTTAAGCCAGGCTTCAACGGCATGTGAACCATGAACTTCCAGATGTTCAAGCTGGATTTAGAAAAAGCAGACGGACCAGAGGTCATATTGCCAATATTTGTTAAACCATCAAAAAGGCAAGAGAGTTCCAGAAAAACATCTACTTTTGCTATGTTGACTATGCCAAAGCTTTGACTGTGGGGATCACAACAAACAGTGGAAAATTCTCAAAGAGACTGGAATACCAGACCACCTCACCTGCCTCTTGAGAAATCTGTGTGCAGGTCAAGAAGCAATAGTTAAAACTGGACATGGAACAACAGACTGGTTTCAAATTGAGAAAGGAATATGTCAAGACTGTATATTGTCACCTTGCTTATTTAACCTATATGCAGAGTACATCATGTGAAATGGGCTGGATGAACCACCAGCTGGAATCAAGATTGCTGGGAGAAATATCAATAACCTCAGATATGCAGATGACACCACCCTAATGGCAGAAAGCAAAGAAGAACTAAAGAGCCTCTTGATGAAAGTTAAAGAGGAGAGTGAAACAGCTGGCTTAAAACTCAACATTCATAAAACTAAGACGTGGCATCCGATCCCATCACTTCATGGCAAATAGATGGGGAAACAATGAAAACAATGAGAGACTTTATTTTGGGGGGCTCCAAAATCACTGCAGATGGTGACTGCAGCCATGAAATTAAAAGATGCTTGCTCCTTAGAAGAAAAGCTATGCCCAATCTAGACAGCATATTAAAGGCAGAGACATTACTTTGCCAACAAAGGTCCGTCTAGTCAAAGCTATGGTATTTTTCAGTAGTCGTGAATGCATATGAGAGTTAGACTATAAACAAAGCTGAGTTTTGACTTCAGAAAGACCAGGAAAGCTGAAGTCTTCAAAAGCTGAAAAATCGATGCTTTTGAACTGTGGTGTTGAGGAAGACTCTTGAGAGTCCCTTGGACAGCAAGGAGATCCAACCAGTCCATCCTAAAGGAAATCAGTCCTAAATATTCATTGGAAGGATTTATGCTGAAGCTGAAACTCCAACACTTTGGCCACCTGATGCAAAGAACTGACTCACTGGAAGAGACCTTGATGCTGGGAAAGATTGGATGCAGAAGGAGAAGGGGACAACAGAGGATGAGATGGTTGGAAGGCATCACCGACTTGATGGACATTAGTTTGAGCAGGCTCTGGGAGTTGGTGTTGGATAGCGAAGCCTGGCATGCTGTAGTACATGGAGTCACAAAATTTCAGACACAACTGAGTGACTGAACCGAACTAAAAGGTTTATCCAGAGCAGTCTGAATCTTTTGCCTGTTAGCAAATTTGCTGGTTAAATGAAGAAAAGAGTTGGTAAATAATAGATATTTTGCATTTGGGAAGGTTGCAGAGAAGAAACATTGACCAATATGACTATTACTCTAGAGAATCCAAATAAGCATCCACTAACTCCTCTTAGAAGAACACTGAAGCTTTTACCTATAGTATATAGAATAATTCTATTTCATGTTCACTTTAGCAAATCAAGTGATAGAAACTAGGCTATTGTCAGCTCAATATTAGTATTCTTGTCTCTTGTTGAAATTTCTGATTTCATAATAGCCCTTAATAGAGTTTAAGCTTAGTTTTGAGATGTTTGGGACCTGGTATCAAGAATATCCATTTTTGAAACTGATGTGTCACCATGTCAATATTGTATCAAACTGGAAAAAACACTGTTCTTCCCCAGTACCCACATTCATCTGGTTTGTGCAGAATGTAGCTTAATGAGCTACTGAAGAAATGTGAGTATATAGTTTAAGAAGATTAATGCTAATTAGGGAATGCCTCAAAAGCATGCATTATATACAAGATCAAACCATATTTCCCAGTCCTAGTTAGTAGCTCAACCCAAATTCTGTCATGGCAACTGCACTTCTGTAATTTAGGTGTGTGTTTGCTTTGCCTGACAGATGGCTCTGTTTGCTTCATTGAGAGCTAGGACAATAATAATTCCATTATTCTGGCCAAAAGAATATTAGCCTTTGGGTTTCAGCCATTTCAGTGTGTCTTCCCACAAGCACAACATATGAACATATATTAATTAGATTTTTAAGGAAATTGATACATCTGGAACAATGTGGCTATCTGCAATGCCATCTGCTCAGTCTTAAATCAAATATGATAAAACAGAAGCTGAGTCACAAGTATAGATAACAGACTAGTGATTATGAGAGGGAAGTGGGTAAGTTAAGAACAAAATGGGCAAGAGGATTAAAGGTATAAATTACTAGGCATATTATTTTATAAGCTACAAGGATGAGATGTACAGCACAGCAAATATGGTCAGTATTTATAATAATCATGGAGTATAATCTATAAAAATATCAAATCATCATACTGTACTTTTGAAACTCATATAATGTAATTCAAGAAAACTTCAATGAAGAGGAAAAAATGACTTTAACTCTGTTCTGGTTTCTCCTTTATTTTACACCCTGGTTTCTCTCCTGTAGCATTATGCCATTTTTTTCTTGAAATCTGAGGCAAATAATTTAGGCTTCTCCAGAACAAAGGGGTTGTGCACAGAATGCATAGCAGCTTGCTACTTCTGTACAGTCATTCCCTGCTTTTGTACATGATGAGTTTTAACATGCTCATTGACAGTCGAAATTTTGACTTACCCAGGGGCAGATACTGGCTTGAGTATGCTGTTCTCTCTCTGACAGAAGTCTTCAGTGTTGCCAGAAATAGTCAAATATTAAAGTTTTAAAATAGGTGTGTCTTAACATGACAATAATCTCTTAATTGCATGGTATGTTTTTAAATGCCTAAAGAACAAGGGAGAAAATCTATGTCAAAACTTTGGGAAATGCTTTCCAACACAGTTAAGGTTCTAAGTCCTCATAGGTTAATTGTGAGTCCCAAGACATAACTCTTTCAAGCTTTATTCAATGCCTTCTTTCAGTTTTAGGGTGTAGGATGCTCATGGGTGACTTACTATATAAAATGCACTTGGAGTTAAGTATTTGCTTCTATGTGCACACACTACACACACACACACACACACACACACACACACACACATCCTTAATTAAATGTGGACCAAATGCTCTGGTTGTGTCCTACAACTTTGACTCAATGGTAATTCTATCAAATCTGTGATAAGTCTATAAAAAATGATTCTCCTTTCCTTTTTAGATAATTCCATTAAATTAGGACAATGTGAAACTGTATCATTAAAGATACACCTTGTGAAATTGTTGAGAATATTGTGAGCTCATCAGTTTATTAGAGCATAGCTATGTCTGCTTTCTTAACACTCAAGATATCCCTTCCTCAGTTTTATTCCATTTCAAAATATGTAATTAAATATGGTGGCATTAAAATAGAAAAAAAAATATTTACTGAACACCAACTGAGGCCTCATAGTGGTAACAGGTGAGAGACATACAGGCCTTCCTGTAGGAATGTTATCTTCCAGCCAGGAGAATATGGGGACAGAGCACACGTCAGTGGCGGCCAACACTATTAAACACAAAAGCACTGAGTGGTCAAGGGAACAGTCTGGAAAACCTCAAGGAAAAGTGATACCTTGAGCTACACCTCAACCCAGGGTCAGGATTTCACTCAGCTGACTTAGGAGTTGGAGGAAAGGCCACTCCAGGGGAGGAAGCAGCTTGAACTAAATTACAGAGAGAAGACTAAAAAAGGAGGCTATAGTCAAGTCTGCTGCTGTGCAGGGTTCAGGGGAGAGGAGTGATGGTATTTTGTGTGTCAAATCCTTGCACCTATGTTTTTCACATGTAACACTGCTGAACCTGGCACACATCTTTTGACTCAATATTACTTAGTGGCTCAAAAAATATTGATGTTTCTAAACATCCAACAAATTTAGATTTGAAACTATTACTATTAATTGTAAGAAAACAAGAGAGGTTACCCTTGAAGAAAGTGGCTGTGGGAAACAAAGTTGGAAAGGATATTGTCTTTTTCTTTAAATATTTACTTGAATTTTTAAATATGTATGAGATCTTTGCCATCAAGTGTCTCTTCCACAGAGAATATAATAAATGTTTTCTTTGTGTCCCTATTGTCTTAAAAAGTAAACCAGAGCCCTGCAAGAACTCTGCCTGCTCCCCTCCCCACTGATGAGATCTCCATAAAGCAGCATGTTGGGAGCAGTGCACTCTGGAGTGGGTGCTCCTAGGTCTTGTTTAATCAAAAAAGAAAATCTTCCTTTGCTTTTGAAGTGAACATGTTCTCCTTCTATTGGCTCCAAGGACCCCAGACAGGAGGACCTTTGTTGGGGCCCCACTCTGAAAGCTCTGCAAAAGTGTATCGGATAAGGAGCTCTCAGAATTGGAAGATACAGTCCTTTTTCTTCCTGTCCTACAAAACCACCACTAAGAAGACAGACAAGAGGCGGTGCTTAGATGGTGGAGGAATAGGATGGGGAGACCACTTTCTCCCCCACAAATTCATCAAAAGAACATTTAAACGCTGAGTAAATTCCACAAAACAACTTCTGAATGCCGACAGAGGACATCAGGCACCCAGAAAAGCAGCCCATTGTCTTCAAAAGGAGACAGGAAAAAAATATAAAAGACAAAAAAAGAGACAAAAGAAGTAGGGACAGAGCTCCATCCCGGGAAGGGAGTCTTAAAAAGAGAGAAGTTTCCAAACACCAGGAAACACTCTCACTGCTGAGTCTGTGGCAAGCCCTGAAGCCACAGAGGGCAACATAACTGGGAGGAAAAACGAAATAAAACCCACAGATTACATGCCCAGTGGTGACTCCCCCAGAGGAGAAGCAGCACAGATGCCTGCACCCGCCACTAGCAAGCCAGAGCTGGGCAGGGAGGCCCGGGCTGCAGTGCTTAGAGTAACGACCTGGCCTGAATGCCCTGAGGGCAATCTGAGGGAACTATCTTGGGATAGCAAACCAGACTGTTGTATAGCTACCATGCAAAAAGCCCTAACCCAAGACACCACCAGGCCTGCTCACAGAACAAAGGACTGACTAGAGCTACGTGAAAACCCTAACCTAAGACACCGTCAGGCCAACTCACAGAACAAAGGACTGAGCAGAGCTAGCCGGCTACAGACCATCCCCCTCCGGTGACAGGGAGCCAGAGCCAGAAGGGGGCAATTGCAGCCCCAGGGAGGCATTATCTACCAAAGTGAAAGCAGGTTTCTTTGCTAACTAAGACTTCTTGGGGTTCTGGATGGTCTTCTGGATGGTCAACATCCGCCTGAGAAAGTGTGCCAGTTGTACACCCAGAAAACCAAGCGGCAGTAGCAGGGAAGGCAATAAGTCACAGTGACTGTGCTCGCTAAATACCTGGTCACCTGAGCTGCTTGGATCTGGGAAGGGCACGAAATGCAAGCCCAACTGAGTCTGTGCCTCTGAGGACTGCCTGAATGCCTGAATCTGAGTGGTTTAGACCTGGGAGGTACATACGGCCCAGGGCTGGCCTCGAACAGTTTCTGGCAGAGCAACCTAGAGCCTGAGCAGTGTGAGAAGGGAGGCCACACGCGCTGTGAGTGGGGGCAGGCCCAGTGTGGCTGAGACACTGCGAGCACGTGCCAGTGTTATTTGTTTGCAGCATCCCTCCCTTCCCACAGTGCAATTGAAAAAGTAAGCCTAAAAAAGTGTCCACCACCACCCCTTTGTGTCAAGGCGAAAATCAGACACTGCGGAGTCCAGCAAACAGAAGAAGCTAAAAAAAGGGAACTGCCTTGGAAGTGACAGGTGCAATAGATTAAAATCCTATAGTTGGTACTGACCACATAGGAAGGGGCCTATAGATCTTGAGAAATATAAGCCAGACCAGTAAACTATCCAAAAATGAACTGACTGACTGCACACTGCCCACAACATCAGAGGAAGTCCTAGATATATTTTTACTATTTTTACTATCATTCTTCTTTTTAATTTTTAAGTCCTCTATTGCTCTTTTAATTTTCATTTGTATAACCTATTATTACTTGGCAAAAAAAAGAGACCCTATTTTTTAAAGCAAACTTCATATATATATATATATATATATATAATTTTTGTGACTTTTTTCTTTCTTTTCTTTAACATTGTATCTTTTGAAAACCCAGCCTCTACTCTAGATTTCTAATCTTTGCTTTTTTGGTATTTGTTATCAACTCTGCACCTTTAAGAAGCCAGTCTTCAGTATCCATTTTTAATTGGGAGAGAGATTACCTGCTTGACTGCTCTCTCCCCCTTTGGACTCTCCTTTTTCTCCACCAGGTCGCCTCTATCTCCTCCCTCCCCCTTCTCTTCTCTACCCAACTCTGTTAATCTCTTTGTGTGTTCCAGACGGTGGAACACTTAGGAAACTGATTACTGGCTGGATCTGTCACTCTCCTTTTGATTTCCCCCTTTACCTCCCCGTCACTTCTATCTCCTTCCTTCCTCTTCTCTTCTCTGTATAACTTTGTGAACATCTCTGAGCAGTCCAGACTGTGGAGCACACATAAGGAAGTATTTACTGGCAGGCTTACTCTCTTCTCATTTGATTCCACCTCATCTCATTTGGGTCACTGCTAACACACTTCTCCCTCTTCTGTTCTCCATGTAACTCTGAACTTCTCTGGGTGTCCCTCACTGTGGAGAAACATTTCATCTTTAACCTAGATTTTTTATCAATGGTGCTGTATAGATGGAGAACTCTTGAGGCTACTGTAAAAATAAGACTGAAAACCAGAAGCAGGAGGCTTAAGTCCAAATCCTGAGAACACCAGAGAACTCCTGAATCCAGGGAACATAAATCAACAGGAGCTCATCAAATGCCTCCATACCTACACTGAAACCAAGTACCACCCAAGAGCCAACAAGTTCCAGAGCAAGACATACCACACAAATTCTCCAGCAACACAGGAACACAGTCCTGAGCTTCAATATTCAGGCTGCCCAAAGTCACTCCAAACCCATTGACATCTCATAACTCATTACTGGACACTTCATTGCACTCCAGAGAGAAGAAATCCAGCTCCAGCCACCAGAACTCCGACACAAGTTTCCCTAACCAGGAAACCTTGACAAGCCACCTGTACGACCCCACCCACAGCAAGGAAACTCCACAATAAACAGAACCCCACAAACTGCCAGAATACAGAAAGGCCACCCCAAATAGAAATATAAACAAGATGAAGAGACAGAGGAATACCCAGCAGGTAAAGGAACAGGATAAATGCCTACCACAAAAACAGAAGAGGAAGAAATAGGGAATCTACCTGTTGAAGAATTCTGTATAATGACAGTGAAAATGATCCAAAATCTTGAAATCAAAATAGAATCATACATAAATAGCCTGGAGACAAGGATTGAGAAGATGCAAGAAAGTTTTAACAAGGACCTAGAAGAAATAAAAATGAGTCAATATATAACGAATAATGCAATAAGTGAGATCAAAAATACTCTGGAGGGAACAAATAGTAGAATAACAGAGGCAGAAGATAGGATTAGTGAAATAGAAGACAGAATGGTAGAAATAAATGAATCAGAGAGGAAAAAAGAAAAAATAATTAAAAGAAATGAGGACAATTTCAGAGACATCCAGGACAATGTTAAACGCTCCAACATTCAAATTATAGGAGTCCCAAAAGAAGAAGATAAAAAGAAAGACCATGAGAAAATACTTGAGGAGATAATAGTTGAAAACTTCCCTAAAATGGGGAAGGAAATAATCATCCAAGTCCAAGATACCCAGAGAGTCCCAAACAGGATAAACCCAAAGCGAAACAGCCCAAGACACTTATTAATCAAATTAACAAAGATCAAGCACAAAGAACAAATATTAAAAGCAGCAAGGAAAAATAACAAATAATGCACAAGGGGATTCCCATAAGGATAACAGCTGATCTTTCAATAGAAACTCTTCAGGCCAGGAAGGAATGGCAGGACATACTTAAAGTGATGAAAGAAAATAACCTACATCCCAGATTACTGTACCCAGTAAGGATCTCATTCAAATATGAAAGAGAAATCAAAAGCTTTACAGACAAGCAAAAGCTGAGAGAATTCAGCACCACCAAACCAGCTCTCCAACAAATGCTAAGGGATCTTCTCTAGACAGGAAACACAAAAAGGGAGTATAAACACGAACCAAAAACAAAAAGTAAATGGCAACGGGATCATACTTATCAATAATTACCTTAAACGTAAATGGGTTGAATGCCCCAACCAAAAGACAAAGAATGGCTGAATGGATACAAAAACAAGACCCCTATATATGTTGTCTACAAGAGACCCACCTCAAAACAGGGTACACATACAAACTGAAAGTGAAGGGCTGGAAAAAGATATTCCATGCAAATAGAGACCAAAAGAAAGCAACAGTAGCAATACTCATATCAGATAAAATAGACTTTAAAACAAAGGATATGAAAAGAGACAAAGAAGGACACTACATAATGATCAAAGGACAAATCCAAGAAGAAGATATAACAATTATAAATATATATGCATCCAACATAGGAGCAATGCAATATGTAAGGCAAATGCTAACAAATATGAAAGGGGAAATTAACAATAACACAATAATAGTGGGAGAATTTAATACCCTACTCACACCTATGGATAGATCAACTAAACAGAAAATTAACAAGGAAACAAAAACTTTAAATGATACAATAGACCAGTAAAACCTAATTGATAATTTCACCTTTTTCTCAAGCACACATGGAATCTTCTCCAGGACAGGTGACATCTAGGGCCATAAACCTAGCCTTGGTAAATTTTTTTAAAAATGAAATCATTCCAAGCATCTTTTCTGACGACAATGCAGTAAGATTAGATCTCAATTACAAGAGAAAAACTATTAAAAATCCCAAAATATGGAGGTTGAACAACATGCTTCTGAATAACCAACAAATCACAGAAGAAATCAAAGTATACATAGAAACGAATGAAAATGAAAATACAACAGCCTCAAACCTTTGGAACACTGTAAAAGCAGTGCTAAGGGGAAGGTTCATAGCAATACAGGCATACATCAAGAAACAACAACAACAACAAAAAGTCAAACAAATAGTCTAACTCTACAGCTAAAGCAACTAGGAAAAGAAGAAATGAAGAACCCCAGAGTTAGCAGAAGGAAAGAAATCTTAAAATTAGACCAGAAATAAATGCAAAGGAAACATAAGAGACCATACCAAAAATCAACAAAGCCAAAAGTTGGTTTTTTGAGAGGATAAATAAAATTGACAAAACATTAGCCAGACTCATCAAGAAACAAAGGGAGAAAAATCAAATCAATAAAACTAGAAATGAAAATGGACAGATCACAACAGACAACACAGAAATACAAAGAATCATAAGAGACAACTATCAGCAATTACATGCCAATAAAATGGACAACTTGGAAGAAATGGACAAATTCTTAGAAAAGTACAACTTTCCAAAACTGAACCAGGAAGAAATAGAAAATCTTAACTGACCCATCACAAGAACAGAAATTGAAACTGTAATCAGAAATCTTCCAGCAAACAAAAGCCCAGGTCCAGACGGCTTTCCAGCTGAATTCTACCAAAAATTCAGCGAAGAGCTAACACCTGTCCTACTGAAACTCTTCCGTAAAATTGCAGACGAAGGTAAACTTCAAAACTCATTCTATGAGGCCACCATCATCTTAACACCAAAACCTGACAAAGATGTCACAAAAAAAGAAAACTAAAGGCCAATATTACTGATGAACATAGATGTAAAAATCCTTAACAAAATTCTAGCAATCAGAATCCAACAACACATTAAAAAGATCATACACCATGACCAAGTGGGCTTTATATCAGGGATGCAAGGATTCTTCAATATCTGAAAATCAATCAATGTAGCACACCACATTAACATACTGAAAAATAAAAGCCATATGATCATCTCAATAGATGCAGAGAAATCCTTTGACAAAATTCAACATTCATTTATGATAAAAACCCTCCTGAAAGCAGGAATAGAAGGAACGTACCTCAACATAGTAAAAGCTATATATGACAAACCCTCAGAAAACATTATCCTCAATGGTGAAAAATTGAAAGCGTTTCCCCTAAAGTCAAGAACAAGACAAAGGTGCCCACTTTCACCACTACTATTTAACATAGCTCTAGAAGTTTTGGCCACAGCAATCAGAGCAGAAAAAGGAATAAAAGGAATCCAGATTGGAAAAGAAGTAAACTCTTACTGTTTGCAGATGACATAATTCTCTACATAGAAAACCCCAAAGACTCCACCAGAAAATTACTAGAGCTAATCAACAAATATAGTAAAGTTGCGGGATATAAAATTAACACACAGAAATCCCTTGCATTCCCATATACTAACGATGAGAAAATAGAAAGGGAAATTAAGGAAACAATTCTATTCACCATTGCAATGAAAATAATAAAATATTTAGGAATATATTTACCTAAAGAAACAATAGACCATATATAGAAAACTATAAAACACTGGTGAAAGAAATCAAAGCAGACACTAATAGAGGGAGAAATATACCATGTTCATGGATCAGGAGAATCAATATAATGAAAATGAGTATACTACACAAAGCAATCTATAGATTCAATGCAATCCCTATCAAGCTACCAACGGTGTTTTTCACAGAGCTAGAACAAATAATTTCACAATTTGTATGGAAATACCAAAAACCTCGAATAGCCAAAGCAATCTTGAGAAAGAAGAATGGAACCAGAGGAATCAACCTGCCTTACTTCAGGCTCTAAAACAAAGCCACAGTCATCAAGACAGTATGGTACTGACACAGAGACAGAAATATAGATCAAAGGAACAAAATACAAAGCCCAGAGATAAATCCTCGCACCTATGGACTACTTATCTTTGACAAAGTAGGCAAGAATATACAATGGAGAAAAAACAATCTCTTTAACAAGTGGTGCTGGGAAAACTTGTCAACCACTTGTAAAAGAATGAAACTAGAACACTTTCTAACACCATACACAAAAATAAACTAAAAATGAATTAAAGATCTAAACATAAGACCAGAAACTATAAAACACCTAGAGGAGGACATAGGGAAAACACTCTCTGACATAATTCACAGCAGGACCCTCTATGACCCACCTTCAGAATATTGGAAATAAAAGCAAAAATAAATAAATGGGACCTAATTAAGATTTAAAACTTTTGCACAACAAACGAAACTATAGGCAAGTTGAAAAGACAGCCTTCAGAATTGGAGAAAATAATTGCAAATGAAGCAACTGATAAAGAACTATTCTCAAAGATATACAAGCAACTCCTGCAGCACAATTCCAGAAAAATAAATGATCCAATCAAAAAATGGGCCAAAGAACTAAACAGACGTTTCTCCAAAGAAGACATACAGATGGCTAACAAACACATGAAAAGATACTCAACATCACTCATTATCAGAGAAACGCAAATCAAAACCACAATGAGGTACCATTTCATGCCAGTCAGAATGGCTGTGATCCAAAAGTCTACAAGCAATGCTGGAGAGGGTGTGGAGAAAAGGGAATCCTCTCACACTGTTGGTGGGAATGCAAACTAGTACAGCCACTATGGAGAACAGTGTGGAAATTTCTTTAAAAATTGCAAATAGAACTGCCTTATGACCCAACAATCCCACTGCTGGGCATACACACCAAGGAAACCAGAACTGAAAGAGACATGTGTACCCCAATGTTCATTACAGCACTGTTTATAATAGCCAGGACATGGAAGCAACCTAGATGTCCATCAGCAGATGAATGGATAAGAAAGCTGTGGTACATACACACATAGAGTATTACTCAGCCATTAAAAAGAATACATTTGGATCAGTTCTAATGAGGTGGGTGAAACTGGAACCTATTATACAGCGTGAAGTAAGCCAGAAAGAAAAATATCAATACAGTATACTGACACATATATCTGGAATTTAGAAAGATGGTAATGATAACCCTGTATGCGAGACAGCAAAAGAGACACAGATGTATTGAACAGTCTTTTGGACTCTGCGGCAGAGAGAGAGGGTGGGGTGATTTGTGAGAATGGCATTGAAACATGTATATTATCATATATGAAATGAATCGCCAATCCAGGTTTGATGCATGATACAGGATGCTTGGGGCTGGTGCACTGGGATGACTCAGATGGATGGTACAGGGAGGGAAATGGGAGGGGGCTTCAGGATGGGGAACACGTATACACCCATGGTGTATTCATGTTGCTGTATGGCAAAACCAATACAGTATTGTAAAGTAATTAGCCTCCAATTAAAATAAATAAATTTATATTTTAAAAAGTAAACCAATAAAGGTTGGATTGCTTTCAAATAGGTACTATTTGATGAATATTTATTTTATCACTGAGTGATACCTTATTTTATTTAATCATTACAATAATTAATGACCCCTGTCCCATTAAGATCCTCATTGGGCTCATGAGAAATCAGAAGTTCAGGGTCGCACAACAGGGAAGGCAGGAGCCCAGTTGTGAGCACTCAGGATGAGAACAAGGTAGGAAGCGCCCTACAAGTTCTAGAGTGCTGTGTATCAATCAGTCCAGGCTGTCTCCAAACTGACCTGAGAGGCAGGAATGAGCCTGTCCACATTCTGTAGAAAAACAAGGCAAGTTTTCTCCAAAGAAGACATACAGATGGCTAACAAACACATGAAAAGATACTCAACATCACTCATTATCAGAGAAACGCAAATCAAAACCACAATGAGGTACCATTTCATGCCAGTCAGAATGGCTGTGATCCAAAAGTCTACAAGCAATGCTGGAGAGGGTGTGGAGAAAAGGGAATCCTCTCACACTGTTGGTGGGAATGCAAACTAGTACAGCCACTATGGAGAACAGTGTGGAAATTTCTTTAAAAATTGCAAATAGAACTGCCTTATGACCCAACAATCCCACTGCTGGGCATACACACCAAGGAAACCAGAACTGAAAGAGACATGTGTACCCCAATGTTCATTACAGCACTGTTTATAATAGCCAGGACATGGAAGCAACCTAGATGTCCATCAGCAGATGAATGGATAAGAAAGCTGTGGTACATACACACATAGAGTATTACTCAGCCATTAAAAAGAATACATTTGGATCAGTTCTAATGAGGTGGGTGAAACTGGAACCTATTATACAGCGTGAAGTAAGCCAGAAAGAAAAATATCAATACAGTATACTGACACATATATCTGGAATTTAGAAAGATGGTAATGATAACCCTGTATGCGAGACAGCAAAAGAGACACAGATGTATTGAACAGTCTTTTGGACTCTGCGGCAGAGAGAGAGGGTGGGGTGATTTGTGAGAATGGCATTGAAACATGTATATTATCATATATGAAATGAATCGCCAATCCAGGTTTGATGCATGATACAGGATGCTTGGGGCTGGTGCACTGGGATGACTCAGATGGATGGTACAGGGAGGGAAATGGGAGGGGGCTTCAGGATGGGGAACACGTATACACCCATGGTGTATTCATGTTGCTGTATGGCAAAACCAATACAGTATTGTAAAGTAATTAGCCTCCAATTAAAATAAATAAATTTATATTTTAAAAAGTAAACCAATAAAGGTTGGATTGCTTTCAAATAGGTACTATTTGATGAATATTTATTTTATCACTGAGTGATACCTTATTTTATTTAATCATTACAATAATTAATGACCCCTGTCCCATTAAGATCCTCATTGGGCTCATGAGAAATCAGAAGTTCAGGGTCGCACAACAGGGAAGGCAGGAGCCCAGTTGTGAGCACTCAGGATGAGAACAAGGTAGGAAGCGCCCTACAAGTTCTAGAGTGCTGTGTATCAATCAGTCCAGGCTGTCTCCAAACTGACCTGAGAGGCAGGAATGAGCCTGTCCACATTCTGTAGAAAAACAAGGCAAGTAAAAAAAAAAAAAAAACTGCTCACAAAGGAAATGACAGGCAGACAGAGATATAGTTGGGAAAGCCAGTCTCCCCACCCTCCTCTGTGTGGTAGCTCCACTTCAGAGGTCTCTTATCTGGATCAAGAGCTCAGATCTGAGACATGGGATTCTCAAGGGTCCCCCATACCCAGTGATACTCACCATACTCCCAAGCCTTTACTATCTCCCACACGAATCTAAATCCCACCCTGAAGTATTAACAATTCTTACCACTGTAATCATGAACAGGAACCCTGTACGTAGGTATCCCACTATGACTTCTCACCTGGGCTCATATTGCCCAGGGACCTGACCCTTGATGCCTGAATCCAGGCTGTGTCTTTACATCTGAATTAAGGCTTCACCTTCAATCCACTCCCCCACTCCCCCTATGCATCTAGTTCTAACCACACCTATAAGCCCCTGAATGCAGTGTTAAAGGCTGAATATTTGTATCGCCACACAATTTATATGTTAAAGCCATAACCCACAACGTGGTGGTTTTAGGAGATGGCCCTTTGGAAGATGATTATTTTATGATCAAGTCATTAGGGTAAAGCCCCCAGGATGAGATTAGTTCCCTCATTAGAAGAGGAGAGAGCAGAGTTTTCCCTGACCCTCATGTAAGGATACAGCAAGAAGACAGCAATCCTGGAAGAGGGCCCTAGCCAAAAAGACATCAACCAGCAGCTTGATTTTGGATTTCACAGCCTCTAAGTCTATGAGAAAAGTAATTTCTGTAGTTTATGCCATCCAATCTATGTGATTTTGAAATAGTCCTCTCAGAAGACCAAGCAGTAAATCTTGGAGAGAAAAGGGAATGACTTCACGACCCACCAGAACAAGTTGCAACCAACATTCAAAAATTCCTCTGATCATCTTCCTTCCCAATCGTCTGGCTTCCCTGGTGGCTCAGAGGGTAAAGAATCTGCCTGCCGTGAAGGAAACACAGTTTCTCTCCCTGGGTCAGAAAAATACCCCAAAGAAGGGAATGGCTACCCACTCCAGTATTCTTGCCTAGAGAATTCCATGGACAGAGGAGCCTGGCAGGCTATAGTCCATGGGCTCACAAAGTCTGACACCACTGAGCGACTAACACTTTTGCTTTCAATTTTCCCAGCTCTCCCACAGCACCTGAGCATTGGTGCCACCTGGCAGCTGAAGATCAAACTGTCCTGCAGATTTCCTGAGTGCGTCTTCTAATATTAGGTCAACATTCAACAGATGTATAACGTGTTCCAACTATGTGCAACTGTTTGCCTTTGGGATACAGAAACGGGAGGAAAAGTCATTGTATTAGAGGAGTCCAAACTCCAGTGGGGGGAGATGGAAGCAGAAATCACTTCATTGTTGATTGTTTGTGCTACAGTACAGAGGCTTTTAAGAAACATTTTCTTTCACCAAAGATAACAAAACAGATCGTGTGAAAACTGAAAAAAAAAAAAAGGCAAGAAGGCTTCTTGGAGGAGGCATGCAGGATGAGCTTCAGAAGGCAAGCAGAACACACACAGCCATAAAGAGGTGAAGGGGTTACAGAAATCATAAGTGACACAGCTTGGGAGGCCTGTGGCCAGGGTGTCTATTCCTGACAGAGGCCACAGCAGGTACAAACTAGAGGGGACTGCTCCAACATGTGAAAATCAGGCTACTGGGTCTGCATGTGAGTGCTCTAGGGATGTGAGAAATAGCCAGAGCAGAGGATTTAGAGTTAACTTAAAAACAAGGGGAGGAGTCAAGATGGCAGAATAGGAGGCAGGACAATAAGAACTAAACACAGGGTCTTCTACAGCTCTGTGCATCCCAGTCTGAGTTGTGAATTGCCTGCTGCAGAGGTGGTCTAGGTGCTGGAAAGTAGAATTTGGAGTGTGGACCCAGGGAAAGGACAGCTGCTGGCTATGGAAAGATTGTCTGAAAGGACAGGAGTAAGCAGCTCCATAACCAGAAAAAATTGTGATAAAAGCCCAGGACACCATAGAATTAAACATCATTGTTGAGTGGCTTGCAAGGGGCACGGCCACCATTACAACCCATTTCTCCACCTGCCAGCTTCTTTGGCCTCCCAGACACCTAGAGGGCACTCGTCTGAGCAAGCTGGCCTGATCCTCAAGCCAAGGCCTACTCCAGCAGTGTAGGCTCTTGGGTCTTGAGCACCATCCATTCCATAGCCTCCTTGTGAATCTGCCCTGAGTGCCTCTACCTGAGATGGAAATCTGTCAATGCAGGCAGGAACTGAACCCTAAAGTGTTGGGTTAATAGAGAGAATCCTGGGAGAGTACTGCTGCATAAACACAACAGAGGGGATGGGAGTGAGGGGCTCCATGGCTGGGAATGGTCCTGGAGGAATCCTGGTTTGCTTAGGAAATGAGGTTTTTAACTTTGTTTCTTTTTTGATTGCTTTTGTAAATTTGTTTTCTTCTATTTTTTCCCTTATCTTTTTATTTTCTTTTTTGTTTGTTTGCTTGTTTTGTTTTGTTCTGTTAGTTTGTGTCCATGCTAAGTTTGTTCTGTTGGTTTACATGCATGCTAAGTTGCTTCAGTTATATCCAACTCTGTGCAGTCCTATAGACTGGAGCCTGCCAGGCTTCTCTGTCAATGAGATTCTCCTGACAAGAATACCGGAGTGAGTTGCCATGCCCTCCTCCCAGGGGACCTTTCCAACCCAGGATCCACCCCACATCTCTGTCTACTTGCATTGGCAAGTGGATTCTTTACCACTAGCACCACCTGGGAAGCTCTTTTGTTAGTTTAGCACTTACTGATTGTTCTCATTTTTACTTTTTTATTTTTTTAATACTTTATTCTACTTTACAATACTGTATTGGTTTTGCCATACATTGACATGAATTAGCCACAGGTGTACACAATCTCCCAATGCCGAGGTCCCCTCCCACCTCCCACCCCACACCATCTCCCCCGATCATCCTGTACACCAGCCCCAAGCATCCTGTATCCTGCACTGAACATAGACTGGCGCTTCATTTCTTATACGATAGTATACATGTTTCAGTGCCATTCTTCCAAATCATCCCACCCTCTCCCTCTCCCTCAGAGGCCAAAAGTCTGTTCTATACCTCTGTGTCTCTTCTGCTGTCTCACACACAGGGTAATCATTACTCTTTCTAACTTCCATATATATGTGTCAGTATACTGTATTGGTGTTCATTTTTAAAAATGTATTTCTTTTTCAGTAAAGGATAACTGCGTTATAATATTGTGTTGGTTTCTGCCATACATCAGTATGAATCAGCCGTTGGTATACATATGTCTCCTCTCTCTTGAACCACCTTCCTACCTCCCATCCCATCCCACCCCTCTAGGTTCACAGAGCCCCAGGATGAGTTCCCTGAGTCATACAGCAAATTCCCACAGGTAATATATTTTACATATGGCAGTGTATATGTAAAATACAATGGCACCCCACTCCAGTATTCTTGCCTGGAAAATCCCATGGACAGAGGAGCCTGGTAGGCTGCAGTCCATGGAGTCGCCGAGGGTCGGACACGACTGAGTGATTTCACTTTGACTTTTCACTTTCATGCATTGGAGAAGGAAATGGTAACCCACTCCAGTGTTCTTGCCTGGAGAACCCCAGGGACGGGGGAGCCTGGTGGGCTGCTGTCTATGGGGTCACACAGGGTCGGACACGACTGAAGCGACTTAGCAGTGTATCATGTTTCCACACTACTCTCTCCATTTGCCCCACGCTCTTCTCCTCCCCACCCCACTCCCGGGTCCATTAAGTTTGTTCTGTATGTCTGTGTCTCCATTGCTGCCCTCCAAATAGGTTCATCAGTGCCATCTTTCTAGATTCCATATATGTGTGTTAATATACGATATTTGTTTTTCTCTTTCTGACTTACTTTACTCTATAGAGTAGGCTCTAGGTTCATCCACCTCATTGGCACTGACTCAAATGTGTTCATTTATATGATTGAGTAACATTCCAGCGTGTATATATACTACAGCTTCTTTATCCATTCATCCATCAATGGACGTCTCGGTTGCTTCCACAGCCTAGCTATTGTAAATAGTGCTGCAATGAACATTGGGGTACATGCATCTTTTTCGATTATGGTTTTCTCGGGGTATATAACCAATAGTGGGATTATTGGGTCATATGGTAGTTTTATTCCAGTTTTTAAGGGAACTCCATACTGTCTTCCATAGTGGCTGTATCAATTTACATTCCCACTTACAGTGCAAGAGGGTTCCCTTTTCTTTGAATCTTCTCCAGCTTTCGTTGTAGATTTTTTGATGATAGCCATTCTGACTGGTGTGAGATGATGTTTCATTGTAGTTTTGATTTGTATTTCTCTAATAATAAGCGAAAATTCAGAGTCAGATACACCTGAGCAACTGAACTGAATAAAGAGCAATGTTGAGCATCTTTTCATGTGTTTATTAGCTATCTGTCTTCTTTGGTGATATGTCTGTTTAGGTCTTTTGCCCACTTTTTGACTGAGTTTTTCTTTTTTCTGGTATTGAATTGCATAAGATGCTTGCATATTTTGGAAATTAGTCCTTTGCCTTTTGTTTCACTTGCTATTATATTCTCCCATTCTGAGGGCTTTCTTTTTGCCTTGTTTATAGTTTTCTTTGCTTTGCAAAAATTTTCCTTTAAGTTTAATTATAACCCACTGTTTATTTTTGTTTTTATTTCTATTACTCTAGGAGATGGGTCATAGAGGATCCCTTTGCTGTGATTTATGTCATAGAAGGTTCTGCCCGTTTTCCCTTAAGAGTTTATAGTTTCTGATCTTATATTTAGGTCTTTAATCCATTTTGAGTTTACCCTTGTGTGTGGTGTTAGGAAATGTTCTAATCTTATTCTTTGCACATAGTTGTCCAGTTTTCCCAGCACCACTTGTTGAAGAGACTGTCTTTTCCACATTGTACATTCTTGCCTCCCTTTTCAAAGATAAGGTCTCCATAGGTGCATGGGTCTATCTCTGGTCTTTCTATCTTGTTCCATTGGTCTATGTCTCTGCTTTTGTGCTAGTACCGTACTGTCTTGATGCTTATATCCCAATATTGCTTTGGCTATTCAGAATCTTTTGTGTTTCCATACAAGTTGTGGGTTTTTTTATTCTAGTTCTGTGGAAAATGTCATTGGTAATTTGATAGGGATTGCACTGAATCTGTAGATTGCATTTGGTAGTATAGTCATTTTCACAATATTGACTCTTGCAATCCAGGAGCATGGAACATGTCTTCATATGTCATCTTTGATTTCTTTCATCAATGTCTACAGTTTTCTGTATACAGCTCTTTTGTCTGCTTAGGTAGGTTTATTCCTAGATATTATATTCTTTTTGTTACAGTGCTAAATGGGATTGATTCCTTAATTTCTTTTTCATTGTTAGTGTTCAGGGATGCAAGAGATTTCTGTGCATTAATTTTGCATCCTGTGACTTTACTAAATTCATTGATTAGCTTTAGTAAATTTCTGATAGTATCTTTAGGGTTTTCTATATATAGTATCATGTTATTTGCAGACAGTGAGAGTTTTATTTCTTCTTTTCCAATCTGCATTCCTTTTATTTCTTTTTCGTTTCTGATTGGCATAGCTAAGATTTCCAAAACTATGCTGAATAACAGTGGCAAGAGTGGACACCCTTGTCTCATTCCTAATCTTAGAGAGAACACTTTCAGTTTTTCACCATTGAGACTATTGTTTGCTGTGGGTTTATCATAAAAGGCCTTTACTATGTTAAGGTAGGTTCCTGCCATGACCATTTTTTGAAGATGCATTATCATAAATGGGAGCTTACTTTTGTCAAAACTTTTTCTGCCTCTATTGAGATTATCATATAGCTTTTATCTTTCAATTTGTTAATATGGTGTATCACACTGAGCAATGTACATATAGTGAAGATTCCTTGCATCCCTGGGATGAACCCAACTTGATCATGGTGTATGATCTTTTTAATATGTTGTTGAATTCTATTTGCTAGAATTTTGTTGAGGATTTTGAAACTATGTTCATTGGTGATATTGGCTTATAATTTTATTTTTTTCTGATGTCTTTGTCTGGTTTTGGTATCAAGATGATTGTTGCCTCATAGAATGAGTTTGGAATTGTTCCTTTCTCTGCAATTTTTTGAAAGAGTTTCAGAAGGACAGGCATTATGTCATCTCTAAATTTTGATAGAATTCACCTGTGGAGCCATATGGCCCTGGGCTTTTGTTTTGGGGAGATTTTTGATCATTGTTTCTATTCCAGTGCTTGTAATTATCTTGTTCATAATTTCTATTTCTTCCTGGTTCAACTTGGGAGGTTGAACTTTTCTAAGAATCCGTCCATTTCTTCCAGGTTATCCATTTAATTGCCATATGTTTGCTCATAACAGTCTCTTTGTATTTATGCATTGTCTGATATAACCTCTCCTTTTTCATTCTTATTTTTTAAATTTGAGTTTTCTCTCTTTTTTTCTTTATGAGTCTGGCTAGCGATTTGTCAGTTTTGCTTATCTTCTCAAATAACCAGCTTTTAGTTTCATTAATCTTTACTATCATTTCCTTCATTTTTTTTTCACTTATATCTGCTCTGATCCTCGTGATTTCTTTCCTTTTACTGATCTTGGAATTTTTTGTTTTGGGTTTTGGTTTTTGGTTCTTCTTCCAGTTGTTTTAGATGTAAAGTTAGGTTGTCTTTTCTATGTTTTCCTTGTGGTAGGATTTTATTGCTATAAACTTCCCTCTTAAAACTGCTTTTGCTGCATCCCATAGATTTTAGGACATTGTGTTTTCATTGACATTTGTATCCAGAAAATTTTTTATTTCCCTTTTATTTCTTCAGTAACCTGTCCATTATTTAGAAACAAATGATTTAATTTCCATGTGCTTGTGCTTTTTACATTTTTTTCCCTGGAATTTACATCTAATGTCATAGCATTGTGGTCAGAAAAGTTGCTTGATATGATTTCGGTTTCCTTAAATTTACTGAGGCTTTATTTGTTTTCCAAGTGTGATCTATCCTGGAGAATGTTCCATGTGCACATGAGAAGAAACAGTATTCTTCTGCATTTGGATGGAATGTCCTGAAGATAACAATTAGATCAGTCAGTCGTGTGCGACTCTGCGACTCCATGAACTGCAGCACATCAGGCCTCCCTGTCCATCATCAATTGCCAGAGTTCACCCAAACTCATGTCCATCAAGTCGATGATGCTATCCAGCCATCTCATCCTCTGTCGTCCCCTTCTCCAGCCCTCAGTCTTTCCCAGCATCAATATTTCAGTCGTGTCCGACTCTGTGTGACCCCATAGACGGCAGCCCACCAGGCTCCCCCGTCCCTGGGATTCTCCAGGCAAGAACACTGGAGTGGGTTGCCATTTCCTTCAATGCATGAAAGTGAAAAGTGAAAGTGAAGTCGCTCAGTCGTGCCTGACTCTAGTGACCCCATGGACTGCAGCTCACCAGACTCCTCCGTCCATGGGATTTTCCAGGCAAAAGTACTGGTGTGGGGTTCCATTGCCTTCTCCGGATATTCCTATGATGGGTGCATAAATATTTACAATTGTTGTAGCTTCTTGGGTTGATCCTTTGATCATTGTGTAATGTCTTTCCTTATCTCTTCTAATGTTCATTATTTTAAGGTATATTTTGTCTGATATGAGAATTGCTGCTCTGGCTTTGTTTTGATTTCCATTTGAATGGAACATCTTTCTCCACCCTCTCACTTTCTGCCCCTATGAGTCTCTCAGTCTGAAGAGGGTCTCTTGTAGACAGCATATACATGGGTCTTGTTTTTGTATTCATTCAGCCAGTCTGTGTCTTTTGGTTAGAGGGTTAAGTCCATTTACATTTGAAGTAATTATTGATATACATGTTCCTACTGGAACAAAACATTTTCTTGGTTTGTTTTGATAGGTCTTTTGCTTCTCTTGTGCTTCTTATATAGAGAAGCCCCCTTAATATTTGTTGTAAAGCTAGTTTAAAGTGAAAGTCGCTCAGTCGTGTCCAATTCTTTGCCACCCTATGGACTTCTCTCAGTTCACGAAATTCTCCAGGCCAGAATACTGGAGTGGGTAGCCGTTCCCTTCCCCAGGTGATCTTCCCAACCCAGGAATCGAATCAAGGTCTCCTGGATTGAAGGTGGACTTTTTTTTTTTAAACCAATTTAGCTATCAGTGAAGCCCTGATAAAGCTAGATTGGTGGTGCTAAATACTCTTAACTTTTCCTTATCTGTAAAGTTTTGATTTCTCCATTAATTGTGAATGAGATTCTTGCCAGATAAAGTAATCTTGATTGTAAATTTTATCCTTTTCAGTACTTTAAATATATCCTACCATTCCCTACTGGTCTGCAGAGTTTCTGCTGGAAGATCAGCTATTAATTGTATGGGGTTTCCCTTGTATATTACTTGTTACTTTTTTTATATTAAAATTTCAGCTTTATTGAGATACAGTTGACATGAAACAGATTGAAAGTTTAATGTATTTAGTGTGATTTGATACACATATATATTGTAAAATGATTAAACAATAAGTTTAGTTAACCTCACACAAGTGGTTTTCTTTTTCAATATAATGGATTTACATTTAATTAATTTATATTAATCTTATATCCTATACAAATATATTTAAAAGTTTGTATTTCATACATTGTTATTAGATGTCCATGGTGAAGGTGAAGTCGCTCAGTCGTGTCCAACTCTTTGCGACCCCATGGACTATAACCTACTAGGCTTCTCTGTCCATGGGATTC